>JARFJB010001603.1:2525000-2710000 GCA_036346205.1 Vesta saturnalis | reverse complement strand
GATTTGCAAGAAATGAAACCATCACAATGCACATTTAATAAGCACATTTGGTAAAAATAAAAATACCTAGGCACAAAAGTACAACTTTTACTCCATGTCTGAAAAGTAAAACTTTTACCTTTGACATTGAGTCATAAAAGTGTCACTTTTGTGACGTTTGCGGATAAATAATATTATTTTACTAAATGTTTTCTAAGTGCGGCCCTGCGAACATTCTGTCAACCATGTCGGGATCTTTCCCGTTTAAAATACATTATCGTATGCTTCCACACTGAATTATAACTGTGGGCCAGAGTACCGTCGACGTTAAAAGAATGAGTTGAACGATTAATTCTATTAAAGCAATTTTTCCAAATTGATGATACATTGCAATGAAGCAACACAACATTAAATTTTCCGCTTCTAAATGATGTTCTAATCTCTTAATCTAAAAGCACAAGAAATGTAATGATTAGAATTGAGTGTTCTTATAGCCTAATCAAAACTACAATACTAGCAATGGCCGCTTTTTAGGAAAATCAATCTTTCACTACACAACAATATGTGAACTGGTCTTACTTAATTTCGTACCCCTTTTTATCCTAATTTAACGGGGTTGAACTCTATTGATTAATCCTTAAAATTGTATATACATTCGCACACGATCGGCCTTTAACTTGGTAACGCAAATGTTCCACGACCACTTTCGTCCTTTAAGGCTGGTGTCTATTGGGCAATTCGTTTTAATGTCTTAAATGTCTGTCATTGAGTTTAATATTATAATTCACTTCAAGACTAGGTCATTGCCTATAAAATAAATTTGTTTCTGCCGTTAACAAGCGCACATATATTTACCTCAGCATTAATAATATTTAAGTATTAATTTTTAACTTACCACACGGACTTCAGTATCTACGGGGGTTTTTACTTCGAAATGATTTCTCATTCAAAATTAATCGTTTCAACTCTAAATTCAAGTATCCATTAAATAGGATTTTTTTATTTATTTATTTATTTGCGACATAAATATTAAGCCCCCAGTGATTTTTGTTGGTGGTGAAGAAAAGTGAACAGCAAGGAGAAAATTTGATTTTCCTTCGTATAACTCAAAAAATTGAAAAATAATGACTATGAAATATACATAAGTATTTAAATCCAAAATGTCTCGGCATTTCCTTAACTGACTCAAAAAAATTGAAAAGCAATTACATTGAAATTTACAAGATGTCTAGACTCCAGTGGTTTTTGATAATGGTAGAGTTCTGGGATAAGAAGCAAGAGCGATAGGCTTGACTTCACGTTGGGTCGCAATAACTCGACAAATTTGAAAAAGAAATGCATTAGAATTTGACATAAATGTTGGAGATATAACTGTCTGAACACTTTTGATTTGGTGTACAAATTTCGGAGTAATACAAATAACATGTAACAATGTGCTTGAAACTTTCCGTAACTAAACTTAAAAACACAATTGGTAACATGCATTCTACCACCGATCACCACTTTATATGAATAGTTATAAAATTATTACTTATTTAGTAATCATAAATAAAAACATAAAAAACGAAAACGAAAAATACAAATAACCTACTTTGATGCTACAATGAAGGACGTTCTACCAAGATAGTTTTAGATGAGGTAGTGAAACTCGTATTCGTAACGACGACGTAATTAAACGCATGATATGAAACACAAAATGGCATATCAAATTTTACCTATGTATAGACAGCAAGTACGAAAAAGGAAGCGCCGTAAACCTTAATTAGCATGTGCAACGGTGTAACAAGCTGACGGGTGACAGAACAAACAAATACTGGAGGTAGGTAATCCAAACTAATGTGGTCAACGACCCTCATTGTGAAAAGGATATTATTATAGTATATCATGTAATTAGTAATCGTTACATTGTAAAGTGACCTGTAAGTATGTAAATAATTTTATAAACACATTTGCTTTGTTTATTTGTTTAGGAAAATCCATCTATCCGTTATCAGTACTGACTTCCATAAAAATTGCAACACCTAGAATTTGTTGAATCATTTTATTGAAATTTTCGTCAACGATTTCTTTCATTAGAACAAACACACGATTAAAATTTGAATAAAATCTAGCTAGTAGTTTTTTTTAGTTACTTAGTAACACTTAGTAACAATAAATTTGAAGAAATAAACCAATCAGTGCGTAATTAACTGTCAATTTTGCAATGTGTTTGTTCACAATTTCGTTCTGAACTTGGGAACAATTCCAAGAGTACGTCAACATCAACATCTTTCCCAATTGACTCATTTTGAACGTGGCCGTGTTATTGGCATGAGAGAGGCCAGACTTTCGCTAAGAGAAATTGCTCGTCGTGTAAACCGAAATGTTACAACGGTATTGAAATGTTGGTCCAAATGGTCCGAGGAAGGGGTGCAACAACGTCGCCCTGGATCTAGACGTCCCCGAAGGACTACAGATCGCGAAGAACGTCGCTTAAGACTTTTGGCCACAAGAGACAGGTTTTCAACAACTCGATAGATTGCAAATGATTGCATGAGAGGTGTAGGAGCCCGAATGTCAATGTCATCTGTTTATTTCCGGATAAGATCTTATGGGCTGCGTTCATATCGCGCATTTTTATGTCTTCCTCTTACACCACTTCACCGTCTACGCAGGCTAGAATGGAGCAACGAAAGAGCGAGTTGGGCGCAACAATGACATCGAATTGTGTTTAGTGACGAGTCCCGATTTTGCTTGTGGGCCCACGATGGTCGCAGGAGGGTCAGACGAATGCGTGGAGAACGTAAAAGTCCTACATTTTTTTGTGGAACGCAACACAGCCTTCACACAAGGAGTGATGATATGGGGTGCAATATGTTACGGTAGCAGATCACCCTTGGCCTTCATTGATGGCAACTTAAATGCCGATGGTTATATTGCCAATGTGCTAGAACCCGTTACGCTTCCATACCTTCAGGGCTGGAAAAGCCCATTTTCCAACAGGATAATGCGCTACCTCATACGGCAAGGGCTACAACACGTTTCTTGGAAGAAGATAACATTGCCGTCCTCCCATGGCCTGCTCGGTCGCCTGATTTGTCGCCCATTGAACATGTATGGGATGAGGTCGGTAGGCGACTGGGTAATTTACGACACCCTCCAGATAACTTACACGATCTCCGGCTAAGGTTTCAAGAAGCTTGGGTTGATATACCACAGGCAGCTATAGATCACTTGATTAATAGCATGCCACGCCGTCTAAATGAGTGCATTACAAATCGTGACGGAGCAACTCATTATTAAAAAAAACGTTTTTAGTTGTTGTTCTTTTGTTTTCAAATTTTAATCGTTTGTTTGTTTTAATGAAAGATATCGTTGACAAAAATTTCAATAAAATCGTTCAATAAATTCTAGGTGTTGCAATTTTTATGGAAGTAAGTATATAAAGGTATTTTCATGTTTTATTCTTCAGTTTCAAAATAATTTAGATAGTACAATAATTTTCTTAAGCAAGGTGTGAAAGTTTTTCGAGTCGGTTGACTCAAATTTTTACATCATTTTTGAGACCATCCGACGTTACAATCTAGGGCACCCGAATAAAAGATTAATGTAGTTAACTCGTTCACTGCCGGAGTGTTTTTTATAGTATTTTACGTTCGGGCCGGGCGATATATTTTATATGAGACAGAAGTTTCATTTTTTGAGCCAAGTTGCGCAGATGTTCACGACTAATGAAGTCCCACGAAAGAAATTTTAAAATGTACGTAACCCATATGGAGAAAATCGTGGAAATATGTCTCGGTCATATTGACCGAGCTGGTGCCGCATACTACTTAACGATTGTCTCACGCCGGTGCGGTCAATTCCTCGACCCACGGACAGAAACAATTGATAGTTTAGTTGAAAGAACCCGTTTGTTTTGTTTGCATGTGGGTACAAAATCATGTCGCAAAATCGAAATTTTGACAAAAAAGGACCACTCACCGGGAAGCAACTATTTGATATTTTGAATAATTCTGATTTTGAAGGTATGTGATGTTATTTTGTATAAATAAAATGTAAATACCTGTATCACTCTAGGTCAAATGCTACAATATACATTTTTTGGATGTTAATTAAACAACTAGTTTCGACTATAAAGCCATCTTCAGGTCAGGTAATAATAATAATTATTAAAATTTTTCGCAAGAAATGGATACTGTGGTTTAACTAAATTTGACACTCTTGTATTGCATATTCCTGACCCGAAGATGGCTTTATAGCCAAAATATATATTGTAGCATTTGACTTAGAGTTTTGTTGGTATTAACCTTTAGCTACATTTGAGATATATATAACCTTTCCGATTTAAATAAAATGTCTTCACACAACACCTTTTTTCAGCAAATCGATTCTGAAAGCTATAAACTAACAGAACTCCAAAATGTAGTTGTTGGAGAGAATGTGGATGATGTTGAGTCTGCAGAAATACAAGACCCTGATAGTGAAGGTAACAGGTAAGACGTAGAAATATCCTCTGATTCTGAAGATGACATAATTCCACTTGTGCGACAAAACATTGACGCCATGAATGGAAATTACCCCAAGGTAGGCAGCCAGTTCTTAACCCATTCATGAAAGAATCAGGAATAAATAAAAATTTCTTCGAACTATTGATTGGCCAGAAACCTCTTGGGTTCTATTCTGCGTTGGTTGATTATAATATATTTCAGTACATTTTTGAGCAAACTAATCTATACGCCACATAAACTATTATTAATGAGAAAGATGTTACTTCTCAAGCAAAAGTACACCATTGGTTTCCGACAGATATCTACACGATAAAGCGTTTTTTTGGATTGATTATTTATATGGGCATAGTACGTCTACCAAAACTAGCAGATTATTGGAGCAGGGAACCAACGTTCAAAAACGAATTCGCTCCTACAGCAATGTCCCGAAACACGTTTGAGTTACTTTTAAGGATGGTTCATTTTGCAGATAATGACGACAACTCCCAAAATAACAGACTCCACAATGTTCAGAGTTTGGTCGATAAGGTGGTCCATAATTTTCAGACAGCACTCGATCCTGGAGAAACAGTATGTATTGATGAATCACTAATACCATTTCGGGGCCGGATTATTATGCGCCAATATCTAAAAGGAAAACGCCATAAGTATGGCATCAGAATAGTCAAGCTATGTTGTAATGGAGGCTATACTTATAATACAGAAATTTACGCCGGCAAGAATCTTGATCAAAACCGAACCACCCCATCTAGAGTAGTGATAAAACTAGCTGAGCCATTACTGGATTCCGGAAGATCATGATCACGGATAATTGGTACACTAGTCTATCATTAGCAGAACAGTTGCTGAATAGCCAAACACACCTAATTGGCACCTTAAGGAAGAATCGCAAAGGAATTCCGCCCAAAGTGACAAAAGAAAAACTAAAGTCCGGAGAGTATATTGCCAAAGAAAATCATAAAGGAATCACTGTAATTTCCTGGAGAGACAAGCGCTATGTCCTGATGCCCTCTACAAAGTACTCAGATTCTCAAATTGAAGTTCGAAATCGTCGGGGACAAAAGAAGAAAAAACCTGAAATGATACTTGCCTACAACCAAGAAAAATCTTCCGTTGATCAGTCAGATCAAATGACATCATACCAATCACCACTTAGAAAAACTATTAAGTGGTATAGAAAACTGGCGTTTGAGATCTTACTAAATACTGCTGTAGTAAATGCATGGCTGGTTCAAAGAAGTCAGGCATGTGCCATATGGATACAGGCATCCTCGAATTTCGAAAATCTGTTGCGTATGCGTTATGCAATTCGAGGCCTCCTCCGCCAGAAGTTGAAGTTCACGGCATGAAATATCCGAAAAAGAGATAAACAAACGCAAACCGTGTCGGTCGTGTTGCGAGGCAGCAAAAGAAAGTCATGGCGGGCGAAAAGCAAGGAATATAAAAAGGATTCGAACGTACTGCAAAGGATGTGAAGGTAAGCCCCATCCATGCATTGAGTGTTTCAACAAAAAACATCGCTATGGTGTGGAGTGAAACCTTACAAAATTCAAGATTTTTACTATTTTTCTGGGTCATATAGACCGCGTCCGCTTGGCGGAAAGCTATTTTCTCGGACCGAGACGGCAGGGAACGTGTTAAAGCCTTGGTAATTATTTTTTGTTTAAGGAAGAAGAATTCACTCATATTTACGGCAATATTTATACTGCTTGTCTCCAAGATTTGTATTTTACCCAAAACAAATACTTACCAAAACTTAGCAGCGTTGTTAAAAAGTCAGTATCAAATGAGTGTTTGCAGTTTTCAAAAGAGAATTACTTTTAACAACTTAAAGCAAGGAGGAGAATTGGTGAGTCAATAGTTTGCTAAAGCATCTGCCTCATCATTGAAGGAAAGACTTAAAGATAAATTTGTGACTGAGAAATGGGCCGACACTGGGCAGGTTATGTGAGCAAGAGGAGACAAAAAAGTTAAATAAAACTGCTGTAAGAAAGAAAGCACATACCACAGCCACTTCAATTCGCACCTCTTAATTAATGATGAGCACAATCGAACAATTCCAACTATCGTATAATCAACCATGGAAATGTTTCTACAACTAAATGATCGTTCGATATACGAATGATCCTCCATATGCGCTGCGCCTACTTATTTCAAACAGTAAAATCGGAAGTAAGATTGCCATTCGGTACCTAACTAGTTTTCACATTCCAACTGTCTTCGCGTAAACATAATACAACATATAAACCAAAGTTTGTCGAAAAATGATATTTCGAAATTAGAATGCAGTTCGCATAAAACGCATCACGTCGTTTTACTCTCTAGCTGACGAAGCTGTACAATTAAATTGTACATGAACATGGAATTTGAATTTCGGCGAATACGTATATTGTAACGTCCCAGTTCTTGGCTATCGTTACCTTAATTTGTTTTCCAATCTTGCCTATCACTAACTTAATTCAAGTTTCGAAATTTGCATTATTATTGCTGAATATATTTACTCTACATTAGTATCTTTAGGTACCTTTTTTCTTTCAATAATAACAAAATTTTAGTATATGTCAATATTTTCTCTTTAGTCTACATAATTACAAGTACCTCTGTATATAGTGTATGGTCTAAGTTTTGTGCGCAAATGCGAACTCAAGACGCTTAATTCATTTCCTTTCCGTTTCATCTGCCGTCCAGTTCAGTACGTTATCTTTTTTAAGTTTTGCTTTCCTTGTATAAGGTATGTAAGGCTTCTAATTACATTTTTGTAAATATTATATTTAATAGGGTACAAGGGGACGCCTCTACATTAAAAACCTCTAGGGTAAGGAACAAGCTGAAATTTTAATGAATTTCGTACTTGCAAAGACGAGGTGGTGACGTCATGAAGGATTAAGAATGGAGGTACCTTTGGTTTGTGCCGATATCGCATGCTGTTAGTACGTCCGCTGTTAGTAGTCTGGTATACCTTTCGTTTATAGGAAATGCTTTCGTGGTTTGAGCCTACATTTCGTTTCTTTCTACGTTAGTGAGGATAATTGGAAATTGCAGTCTCGTACTATACGTTTATTTTATGAATGGGAAATGAACTTCTCAAACGGTAGTTCGTTTTAAGATGAAGTTAATATGTTTATTTTGAGTACATGTAAGTAATACGCATCCTTTTATTGCAGTGTACGTTTAAGGAAATAACAGATCAGTATAGTGTTATCTTGATACAGTTGTACAGAAACAGCTGATTTCTGTTTCTAAGATATAAACATTTGAGTTCATAACCTGTAGTACTGTAATATTTCTTGACATAGGTCAGTATATTTCATTATCATTGAATACAGTGCTGATCATATTAAATTTTGAATTTTGAGTGAATATATATTATAAGCTTATATAGTTGTGTTGAATATAGTAATTTTAGTATCGTAAATCTTTACGAGAAATCTCGTTTTAGTTATTTTATGCTGATATTAATCAAACGTTTTGCTTTATTAAATATACGTATAAATATAGTTGTTTATTGTTTATTCAGATTACCTGTTATGCTATTAAGGTACAACTTTCTCAATTTTTGTTGTATTTTAATTATTAAATCTCTAAATGACTGGCGTCCAAAAAACAAATGCTTTACTGGTTGTACCTATGAATATATCTCTGCCCTCCTCACGGCCTGAAAATCAATGAGTTCTCAATTACAGTAAGTTTTGTAAGCAATGTACCTTTCTGAGCTAGACCGTGGTGCAAATTACTTTTGTAATACATAAATCAAACACACCTAATTTTTTAATTGTTATAATGTTATAATGGACTCAAAAGCGCTTAACTTTCTACGTTTTATTTTAAGCTTCTTTACAATGCAATAGTTTGTTTTAATAACCTTACAATGACGATTTTAACACGACATACAGACAAGTAATAAATAGCGACTAATGTAATTAATTGTAATCCCTTAACGGTATTTTATTTTGTAAATAAATGGGAAACTACAAAATGTGAAAGTCGAAATTGAAACACGAAATGGAATTTTTTTTTATTTTGCATTAATCAGCAATCAGAAAGTCATTCTATAGGCTATGTCACAGTATGATTATATCTACAAAATTGAATTAATATAAATATAACCATAAATCCACTTCTGACATGTACAACATCTTAAACGTAAGGCACTTTGAGGTTAGCCTGAATTGTGTGGTTTGACACCAACCAGGATCATTACCATGTTCGACTTACTGACGCAGACCCAAATCTCAATTTCGTAAGTCCAAATGGGCTTCATTACTGTCTTGTAAGTTGTTAACTTATTTTCTAGCGAAAGCTTTAACTTCCTTCCTGTACGCCAGTTTAGTTGTCTCACTTTCAATTCTTTTTGTTTACGTTTTTTTAGTGATTTGTCTCTTGCAGGTTAGTCTGATGTCAAGGGTTAGTCCAAGATATTTCTTCAGATCGTGGTATGTTCTCATTATTAGTTTGTAAGGTTGGGCAATGACCTTTTTTGAGTGTTAACGTTATCTGTCTTGATTTTTGTCCATTTACCCTTATTCGCCATTTTTTGGAGATATTTTTGTGGTACACTTAAGTAGTTCTGTATATAGTTAGCAGTAACTTCTATCCTTTCATGATTAGCAAGTATAACTGTGTCATCCGCAAACGTGCAAATCTTTATGTTTCTGTTTGTTGGTAAGTCTGCCGTGTAAGAGTGTACAGTAGAGGTCCCAGAACGCTGCCCTGTGGAACACCTGTTTTTATCAAATATAAACTAAATGTTTCACTATTATACTTAGTTTTGGAATTGTCTGTTTGCTAGATAGGATTTTATTACATTATAGTATTTATGCGGTAAGTTTCTATTTACTTTTGTTAGTAGCCCTGTGCGGCAGACCTTGTCAAAGGCCTGGCTTACATCCACAAATACCGCTGTACCATATTGTTTATTTTCAAAAGCCTTATTTATTATTCGCACCATGCGGTGCCACTGTTGGGTTGTTGAGTGTGCATCTCGAAATCCAAATTGATGATCTGGGATCCAATTCCTCATTAACATATCTTCTTTGATTTGTCGAAGTATCCACTTTTCTAGCAGCTTGAAAACTATGGGCAACAGACTGATCCGTCGGTTCCTTATCAGGCTTTGGAATCATGATGATTTGTGCTTTCTTTAGTAGTATTGGCCAATAGTCGAATCTCAGGTTGTCATTAAATAAATATGTCAGCACATTCCTTTCCTTGATAGTTATTTTAGCATTTTCCCTGTAATGAGATCTATTCCTGCTGATTTTCTTGTTTTCAATCGCTTAATTTCTTCGTGAACTTTTTTTGGTGTAACTAGCATTGGTTTTTGTAAGTTTCTATCAAGTAGTTGTAAGAAGGGTTTGCTTTCTATGTCCTGCTTATCGTTATGAGGAGCGAATACTGTAAAAAGACGTTCTGCACAGTGATCTGCTTTTCTTCATACTTCTTGCCCAGGATCCAATAGTTGGAGTGGTTTCTCGAATCGGTGGAATTGGCGTTTTTAATCGGTTTCCAAATGGTGTGATCATTTCTGATTAAGCCACTTATATAAATATTAATTGACCTATCTTGAAATTCTTCACTTCACTTTAAGCTTGTTAATTAGTTGGTTTAGTCTTGTTTTGTCAGCTGGTATACGACTGCAGAGCCAAATTTTCATTTTCATACCGAGGAATAGCTTGTATTGTCGCTTGTTGCAAAATTGAAAGAGTTGAATTTGTCGCTTCTTCGATGTCTTCCCGACACTTCAGTTTGATTCTGATGTTGACATTTTTAGCTATGTAAATACGGTACGTATCCCAGTTGGTGTTGATATTATGTAATCTGGGACTAGGTTTTGTATGACATCTGTGTATGCTAGGGAAATTCCGTGAATTACAAAAAAGTTTAGCAGATCCAGGATTTTATTGGTAACTGTTGGTCAGTGTGTTGGAGTACCAGTTGATATAAATGAATAATTTTTTTTCTGGATAACTTTTGCCAGTTCTTTACCTTTTGTTGTAGTCAGCTGTGATCCCATGATACATTTCTGCTGTTGAAATCACCTCCTGATAAGAATTTAGGACCCAAAGTGTTGAAATAAACGTCTCTTAATTTTGTGGGGAGGTATACGATATACACCGCTGAGACTATTATGCTTTATGGAATGCACGTGACTTTTATTGAAGCAGCTTGAAAGGGGCATTCTTTGTACTTCAACAATTCGTGATGTTAGTTTTATTAGTATTGCAGTTCCGCCATGTGCTCTACCTTTAGGGTGATTTCTAGAAATCACTCTAAAATAACTGTGGTTTGTGAAATGAGTTTCGCTTATTAGTAAAATATCTATTAAATTTTGAACAAAGAATAATTTTATTTCTTCCTTATGTTGACCTCCTGTGTTGGCATTCCAGGGCGCAATTCTTAAAAATGTATCCATAATTGTGCCAATTTACTTAAGAGCATGTTACATACCATGCTATTTTTTTGTATAAGTTGGTTAAACTTATTTTTGAACTCTTCTAGAAATTTTTCGAGCAGGGTATTGCTGTTTCCGTTGTTATCAGTCACTTGCGTTTGTTTAATATCGCTTGTAGTAAATTTTCTGAAGTTGCCCACCGCGGTTGGAATTTATAGTTGTTGGTGTTGGTGATGGTTTTGTTTCGATCAGATTTATATAGGCGATGGTAATGTTTACATCCCCTATAGTTGGCCGGGTGAGTTCCTCCGCACAAAGCGCAAGTAGCTGGAGCGTCTTTACTTTTTTGGCAGCTTGCAGTACTGCGTAATCCTCCACATTTTATACACAAAGGTGGGCTGTTGCAATAGGATTTGGTATGCTCATATAACCGACACCTTACGCATTGCACTATATTATTATCTTTTCTGGCGGTTCTATTTGGATAGTGCAGTTTTGCATGTTATGTATTTTATAGATATCTTTATTATTATCGGCTAGCTCTAGGTCAACAAAAAACATATTCAATGTCTTGTATGTCCATTGAGTGATGAAAATGTTTTACTACCACTCGGTAGACTATTTCCTCTCTTGGTTGATAGGTACAGTGGACTATATTTTTTTCATTCATAAACTTTACCAATTTTCTGTAAGTATCTCGGGTGGTGCAATCTTCTTCTATTATATCAGTTAATTTTTTTCTCATTTCTGGGAAGTTAGCGACATATACGAACACAGGGGGAGGTTTTGGAATATTTTTTGCAGTATTGTTCGTGCTTCCTTCATTACAAGGTGTCAGGGTGCTGTATCTATTGTTTAAACTTATTTATTGACTGTGTTCATTATAAACTGATGCGGCATTAAATTATATGGAGGCATTAAGTGTTACATAGTGTTCATAAAACCAGAGTCGAGTGGAAATTGGGGTGGGGGTAAGGAGTGAGAGTGAGGATGGGGGTCAAGGTGGGGGAAGGCGTGGTGTCAAGAGTGGAGCTTGTCACGTGACCCGCGGTATTTTGTGGGCGTGGCTTGTCGGTCATTTTCTTTTCTTAGCCATTTTGTCTTTTAGGCCATTTTGTTTTAGCGGCCATTTTGTTTTGTAATGCTCAAAACAAAGGTTATATAGAAGATAGATAATAAAAATTGGAAATGGAAGTCAACTTTGTAACGTGCAAAAATTGATATCGGGTACTTTCTGGTCGATTCTATAAATTTTCTTTGATTATTACTGTTTGGCAAAACCAAAATATATCTGTAGCCTGAATAGTAAGGATTGTTATTTACTTCGGTTTACTCGTTACTTATTTCTCTACCAAAATGATCTAAATATTCTGTATTTACGGCCTTTACCATTTTTATAATCAAATTATTTTTTTGTCGTATTCATATTTATTTTATAAGTTATTAAAAATAAACCTACTAGTGTCATCTATACGTGGGTTCTGGTCAGCTGTAAATTCTTACATTTTATAGGTATCTGTCATTTCGCTAAATCACCACTAGATGGTGATACCATTGAATAATTACATATTACTAAACATGCTATATGGAAATACATCTGTTCAACAATTTTAAAATTTGATAAGAAAATTTTTATTGGATGCCTTGCTCCCAAGGTGTGGTTTCTTAACGGCGATTTTGTGTGGTGTAAAATATATTTTAGAAAATTTCTCTTGTTGCTGTCTTCTCGGTGTAAATCACCAGCTTTAGATGAGAATTTTTCCCTCAAAAAATTTTTCTTCATTTGCTGAAGTAATAAAATCGCTATTGCGGATGTAAAAAATATGTTACATACACACAGTGTAGCTCGGTTTTCTTCAATCTCGTTATAATTCGAATCTTTCTTTTAGGCTTAAAATACAATATTTAAATTAAAAGAAGTATAGTTAACCAGTTCGTGGTAAATTATCAATTATAGCTCGTCTTCGATATATAGAGGTAAAACGACGTTATAAAAATAAATTGCTATTATACATCTTACCTTATTTCTAGCTTTTCTTTTTCTGCTTTTTCTTCTCGTCTGTCATTCTCTTTGTTTACTTTACAAAGTCGTTGAATATCCGTTAGTGTACCATTCGTCTCGCTTTTGGTTTTGCTACGAGGTGTTCTTAACAGGGACTGCTGGTAAAGGATTACTGGTAGCTGTGCTGCAATTACGAGGATGGAATTTAAACGGTATTAACTACTGCAGTACTCGTCCATCCAAAGGTAGATTATTCCATTGCACCCTAATAAACATTGTATTGCTGAATTTACGTTTAAACCTATCATCGGCCACACGCTGCCTTCCGCAGGGACAACTACAGTATCTACACAAAAGTACCCTTAAACTAATCATATTACAAAAAAAATTTTAATACATTGTTTACCTCTATTACAACTTCGGTGTCATGTTGATAGCCGAATTCATTTAAATTTCGTAAAGATTTCACTAGTATAACATTGTTATAAGTTGATCTAACTAATATGTTGTGCACTGAATTTAATTAATCAAATTCAGAGTGACTATTACTGAACTTTTACATAAAATATCCAGTGTTGTTTTAGCATTTAGCTGCCACCTTTGATACGTCAGGAGCTACTATGTATGCTATCGTTACGCAGTAGTACTAACCTAAAACAGAAATTGTATGTCCATAAACCGGTTGTCTATGTCGTATTATTTATACTATGTTTGTTAGTTTTTAAGTACAAAGTATTTTTATTGGGGATAAGAGATCATTGATCTCTAATTGGAAATTGATTAGTCATTCGTATATGCATGTTAGGATATGAACTGAACAAGCTTCTCCAATTAACGTACGTCTCAAAAGTTTTGACACAAAACCAAATGGATGTAAAATACGCGAGAATGATAAAATATTAGGTTGGCTTTGGAAACAAAAATTTTCTGAAAGTTTGTCTTCATATTGACAGTTCAGTTTTAAAAATCAATTGTACTAGAATGGCTTACAAATTAGATCTTTGTAAAAGTCTGTACACTCTAGTTGGACAAATTCGAGAAATAGTTTGCGTATTTGAAAATCAAAACATTTCCCGCAGAACTGTTTATCGCACAATAGCGGATTTTGAACAAGGTATACCATGTGTAAATCTCCCAAAAAGTGGAAGACCCAGATCTTTTACACAGGTCAGAGCAGACAGGTTAGTAAAAAGAGCAACAAATAGAGTTGGAATGTCGGTCAGGAAATTAGCAAAGGAGTATAGAACTTCTAAGGATACAGTTTGGAAGGAATAGGTCAGGAATAGTCAAGAATATCGAAAAAGGGGAAAATGTCCAAAAGATATGTGAAATCACTTGGCACGGATGTTACGATGTTGTCGGGCATTAAGGCGGATGCATTTTGCCAGCAACAATGTCATTGCTATTGATGAAAAATATTTAACTCTAAGTAACTCAGAAGTAACGTATAAAACTGCCCATAGAATGTTAAATATAAATAAAAGGCAAAATTTGCTGATAAAATTTGTCTTATTGTCTTATTTGTTCTTATTGAAAAACGAACTATTTTTAAAAACGAACAGAATACACTTTTTTCAAAACTCTACTTTATAAGACCTCCACCTTGCGCAAGGCAACAACCCAATCTGTGATAAAATTCAGTTCGGGTGTTTTGTAACATTTCTTGGATGATGCTGTTTAAAGAGTCTGTAATTTTGACACGAAGTTCGTACAAATTGTTAGCACCTTCATGCATGTGCCCATAAATTTGCTGGGATACGTATCCCCAAACAAAAAAGTCGTTCGGTGCGATATCAGGTGAGCGAGTAGGATGTTTAATAGTACCTTTTCCACTAATAATACGGTTAGGGAACGTAGTTTCCAAAAACTGTTGAACTCTTATTGCTGTATGAGCAGGATATGATCTTTAACGGGTGTCGTATAAATATTTCACCCACTTATGATTAAATACTTCTAGCCCAGAGTTATAATTAGCTATAGAAAATAATGGATAACTAGACGATTTTATGATTTTTTGCTCGTCGGTATATTAATAGGTCCAGGTTCAAATACATTTGATTTGCTTATTAACATGAATAGAATTGCTTAGATATTTTCGCTTTACAAAAAAAGGTATTGCTTCAAACCTGAAAATAAAAAATGTAATCTCGGACACCAATTTGTTTTTAAGGAACAAATAAACCTTAAAAATAGAAAAGTCACAAAAACTTATGAAAATAAAAAGTAAAAAATAATGACAACAATGAGTTTTATTACGATACATAATTTGATTATAATGGATGATTTAAAAACTAATGTTAGTGATTCTTAATTAATTGCCTTAAACTATAATGTGAATTAATTAACAATATGAAATACCTGGAGTAATTTCTTTTACATTTTGGGTGTGACTGGAACTTCAGCAGATAAGGAAGATGCTGTCGAGTCATCACATTGAATTTATTGCGCAATTTTGATAGAAGTTGATTGCAGATTGATATGCTGGTAATTTCTAATACATAGGAATTTATTTATAAACCTCCAAACTGGATTGATTTTGTATGGTTCAAAGTATAATTTCGTAAATGAATTCCCACTTCGTATTAGCAAATGCTATTGCATCATCTTGCAAGGTCAACTTTAAAATTAAATTCAAAGTAAAATAAGTGATAAGAGTATGACTAGAGTTGAGTTGCCTGAAATGTAAATGTCTCTAATTCAGTATAATAAATTTAAAAACTGTGGCACTCTAAATAAAAAATTAAACAAAGCGAAAATGGCTTCTACTTAAACATGTAGTTCAAGCAATGAATGAAGGGACGTTCAAAGTAACCCTGCGCAATGACCGAAAATGACTCAAAGCGCGGAAAGGATGTGCAGTGAATAATAATTGAAATAATTTAGTAAAAGAATTAAATAGAAATTTTACGCCAATAAGGTATGCAACTAACGCTACACGAAATGCACTTAAATTGCCAATATGAACGTAAATTTTAAACATACATAGAAAGGTTTGTTACAAGGACAGCCATCTTCTTGATACCAAATGTCATCAAAACTTATATTGAGGCGTTGAACAGCTGGAACTATCTGTTGATAAAAAATGGACCAATTCTGGAATTGCCTAAAATTCCTGCCTACACATTAACTTTTTGGGGGTATTGTGCCTGGTAAGGAATACTAATGTGTTTGTTTTTCGAGAGTAACCAACAGCGACAGACAGTTGTGATGACCATGTAAGTTAAAAGAACACTCATCGGTAAACAAAATATCTTCAATAAATTTTCGTTTTCATTAGCACTATTCATAATATCTTCACAAAATTCCATACGCTTTTGATGATATTCTAGAAAAATTTCTTGTGTAGTTTGCAACTGATAGCAACGGTATTTATTCCTTTTCAAGATGTTGCGAACTGTTCTTGGTTCAATATTCATTTCTTCACCAATTTTTGTACTATTGCACGGGAAATTAGTTTCTGCTAAACTACACATTGCAATTTCTTCGAGTTCGCGCTCCTCGTTTAAGTTACCACCAGGATGCTCACCATCATTACCATCAATGCTCCTGCATTTTATGCAATTATTTAAACATCCACTTTCTGATGGAATTGGCCTGTTTTCAAAGGAAACAGCAAACCCGCCCATTATTTCTTGCGCAGTGCTTCCTGAATAATACCACTTAATAAGTAATCTGTATTTTTCCTTCGGCGGAATACATGAGTATTGTGTCGGACTTACAGAAACACTGATTTTCAATTCTAGTTAACAGTAGCAATTAAATGCATGTATGGCATCGGCGCTTTTAGTTTGTTGTGTATTATTCTATCTCACTTAGCACGTGAACTGATTGTACTGTAATTTGAAAAATACAGATCAGCAGTTAATAATAGATTAACAATAGATTAACTTAAGGAGTAGGATTATCTTAATCTTATTAAAAACATGTTGTCGATGTAATCAAAGTATTGACAGAAAAGATATAATTTAATTAAATACTGATTATGGGAGGAAGTGACAGATGAAATATTAAAACCATATTCCGCAAGACCGTACCGTTAATGAATAAACTACATGCTAGTCACAAAGGGGTCGTTATAATAAAATCCACTTTTAGATCGTATTGTTGTATTCTCAGTTGTGTTATTGATAATTTAAAAAATAAATAGAACTTGGTAATTGAAACCTTTTGGGGGTAATAGCATAAGTGCATCAAAATTACCGATAATTTTAAAAGCGTGTTTTTTAAAAATTGCATGAGTTTATTATCATATTTTTTGCGAAAGAACCCGGCACCGAAGGAGGAGGGCGGCTTTAAAAAAATATGAAAATGCACGAATGCAGTTTTTAAAGAAAACATTCCCGAATGCAAAATTTTTTGGTTATTTTGAAGCACGAATCCTATTTAGTGGAGTATTTCCCGAATAATTTTCAAAATTAACAAAACTGAATTGAAGCTTGATAATATACGTCAAATTACTCTTGTCAAATTAGCGTTGTTTACAGACAAAAAAGTGGTAGCTATTAGTTATAAAATCTTCTTTAAATTTAGCAATGACGTTTCCCTGGATACGCACAAGAGAATTATCGAAATGCAATTTTCAATTTGGACAGTGCAATTACCTTTGTAATAATAATTGCATTCCTCTTATGGGGTTTTTTATATATGAGGGAAATATTCATACATAATCACAGGAGAACTGCCCTTACCTTAAATAAAGGAAACATAAAAAAATGCTATATGAAAAACATATGCAAAAATAGGATATCTTTGCAACGACATAACAAAAAATGTATGTCGTTGAAAGAAGAATTATTGAAGCGTTGTGAAGATAATTTTTGTATTTCTATCCTCTCTTCTAGTAAAACTAAGTCAAAATGTAATGCTTTTTTAAATAATCCATTTCGATAATCGAGCAGAGATTTTGAACGGATCCATTGTGATTTATTTGGTCCATTTTTACATTCATGAAGTGTAGTAAAGAAGAAGGGATTTTGATTATGAAAAAATCGAACTTAAGGTTTTTCGATTTCACGTTTTAAGGGACAAGTAAATCTATTTTGAAATAGTATTTGGCATTCGACGTGTGTGAACGTGTCTGTGACTTATGCGTTCTAGCTATGAACGTAGTCAAGTGAATGCGTTTGCTGTGACAAAATCGCTTGCGTTGGTTCGGATTTTGACGTTTGTGACGTGTTTTGTGCAGTTCTTGCGCTGTGTCCTGGGTGGCGTGTGCGTTTGTGCGTTGCGTGTGCGTGGCTGTGAGTGTGCGTGTACGTGTCTGCGTTGTGCAGTGTGCGTGCGTGCGTCGTGTGCGGTGTGCGTGTGCGTGTGTGCGTGTGTGCGTGGTGCTTGCGCGCTTGTGTGCGAGTGTGCGTGTGTGCGGGCGTGCGTGTGTGCGCGTGTGCGTATGTGCGTATGTACGTGTGTGCGTGTGAGCGTGTGTGCGCGTGTGCGCGTGTGCGCGTGTGCGTGTGTGCGGGTGAGCGTGTGTGCGTGTATGCGTGTGCGCGTGTGTGCGTATGTGCGTGTGTGCGTATGTGCGTGTGCATGTGCATGTCGTGTGCGTGTGTGCGTGTATGCGTGTGCGTGTGTGCGCGTGCTGCGGGTGTGCGTGTGGCGTGTGTGCGTGTGCGTGTGCGCGTGTGCGCGTGTGTGCGTGTGTGCGTATGTGCGTGTGTGCGTGTGTGCTGTGCGCGTGTGTGCGATGTGTGCGTGTATGCGTGTGTGCGTGTGTGCGCGTGTGCGGGTGTGCGAGTGTGCGTGTGTGTGCGGGTGTGCGTGTGTGCCTGTGCGCGTGTGTGCGTGTGTGCGTATGTGCATGTGTGCGTGTGTGCTTGCGCGCGTGTGTGCGTGTAGCGTGTGCGTGTGTGCCGTGCGTGTGCGTGTGTCGTGTGCGTGTGTGCGTGCGCGTGTGCGTGTGCATGTGGTGCGTGTGTTGTGCTGTGTGTGCTGTGTGCGTGTGCTGTGTGCGTGTGCGCGTCGGTCGTGTGTGCGTGTGTGCGTGTGTGCTGTGTGTGTGCGTGTGTGCGTGTGCGCGTATGTGCGCGGGTGCGCGTGCGCGTGTGCGTGTGTGCGCGTGTATGCAAGTGCGTGTGCGCGTGTGTGCGCGTGCGCGTGTGCGCGCGTGTGTGCGTGTGTGCGTGTGTGCGTGTGTGCGTGTGTGCGTGTGTGCATATGTGCGTGTGTGCTTGTGTGCGTGTGTGTGCGTGTACGCATGTGTGCATGTGTGCGTGTGTGCGTGTGTGCGTGTGTGCGTGTATGCATGTGTACGTGTGTACGTTTGTGCGTGTGTGCGTGTGTGCGTTTGTGCGTATGTGCGTACGTCTGTATGTACGTATGTGCGTGTGTGTGTGAACGTGTGTGTATATGTGAGTGTGTGCGTGAGTGCCTGAGTGTGTGTGTGTACGTGTGTGCGTGTGTGCGTGTGTGCGTATTGTGCGCGTGTGCATCTGTGCCTGTGTGCGTGTGTGCGTGTGTGCGTACGTTTGTATGTACTTATGTGCGTGTGCGTGTGAACATGTATGTGTGTGTGTATGTGAGTGTGTGCGTGAGTGCTTGAGTGTGTGTGTTCGTGTGTGCGTGTGTGCGTGTGTGCGTATGTGCGTATTGTGCGCGTGTGCGTCTGTGCCTGTGTGCGTGTGTGCGTGTGTGGGTGTGTGCGTGTGTTCGTGTGTTCGTATGTTCGTGTGTGCGTGTGTGTGTGTGTGCATGTGTGCATGTGCGCGTGTGCGTGTGTGCGCGTGTGCGTCTTTGCGTGTGTGCGTGTGTGCGTGTGTTCGTGTGTTCGTGTGTTCGTGTGTGCGTGTGTGCGAGTGCACGTGTGCGTGTGTGTGTGTGTGTGCGTGTGTGTCGTGTGTGTGGTGTGTGTATGTGTGTGTATGTGTGTGTATGTGTGTGTATGTGTGTGTGTGTGTGTGCGCGTGTGTGCGTGTGTGTATGTGTGCGATTGCGCGTGTGTGCGTGTGTGTGATAACAGCAGAAATGTGTTTATTTTGCTGTTAATTGGGTAGATTGTTTGCATTTTAACGTAATCGTTGAAACTCGCCTTTGATGGAACTAGGGGTAAAAGGCTGTCTCGAAATGTTATATCTTATTATGTAGGTCAAAACATATTTAGATGTTGCGTTTTAACCTCAATATGGTGATCCATGAATTTGCGTTATTGTGCATTTTAGTATAAGTATACATACTTTTCAATATCTGAGGATGTTAATGTTTGTCGAAACTAGTCACCATTTATAACTAATTGTTAAAATTTTCGAGAAAAATATTGTGGGAAAGGTTTAGTGTTTTCTGGGTATACCTCTTGGGTATACAGATGATATGATACTTTTGTAATTTGAAGAAATGTTGAAGAAGCTCTAAATGAGATTTAAGAGCTTATAAATGGAATTCATCCCAGCATTCAGTTTATTATGGAAAAAAAAATCTGGTGGAAGTTTAGTGTTTTTAGGTATACCACTTCTAAAACAAACAATTCATTTTTATCTTTTGTAGTGAGTGCTTACAGGAAAGATTAAAGAACATTTCACTACTACCCACAGATGCATCAAACCTGTTATTAGCTTCGGGAGTATATAAGTTATCTTGTTATTGTGGAAAAGTGTAAATTGGGACTAGAAAGCATAGGTT
The DNA here is from genome assembly GCA_036346205.1 of Vesta saturnalis. NCBI lineage: Eukaryota > Metazoa > Arthropoda > Insecta > Coleoptera > Lampyridae > Vesta > Vesta saturnalis. Next base: position 2,689,524 of record JARFJB010001603.1, on the reverse strand, counting down.
TGGCACTAGACGTAAAGAGCAAATGAGATGCAGATTGAATCAACAATAGAAGTCTGCCGTAGCTGGCCATGCGTTAAATAATTCAAATCATTACATTTAATCTGATAATATGGAAGTTTTATCCAGGCTCATTATTGTATTCGTCTACAGCGAGAACCTATAGAGATATATAAACACCCTAATAACTTAACAGAAAAGAACGTCAGATTAAACCGGTTTTTGGAATCTTGTGATTAAAAAAAGACAAAAGGGTATGATTTAATTCTAATTTTAACTGTTGGTATCTGTAGGTTCTTTACGGTATTTTTCCTAGATCTCGAAGTAAATACTTTACTAAGAAAGTTAAATTATTACAGCATTGCATTAATTCAACAAATATAGTTAAAATTATGATAAGATTTAACATACTCCTTATGTTTTCATTGCATAATAACGATTACAGTCCTTAGATATTAACAGAAAATCATTTCTTTGTTGGATTTATGGTTTAACTAGATATTTGATTGGTGTGTTAAGTTTTTTGTTCTGAATACTTTTACCACTTTAAATCTAAAGTTTTTCGCAATTTTGGACTTAAATTATAATTTGATTAAATTTTGTTAAATATGATTATTGATTGTGACATTTTTCATTACTCGCGTTCGTCCGTTAGAGGGTGTCGTCATTTTTATCCGTAGTCGGCTTTTTCATATACCTTTCTTAACTATTGTAGCAGACATATTTATGTTTTCATATTTGATATGTTTGTTTGGTACATCTTATATAATTTTCGAAAAAACTATCACTTGCTGAAGAAGCTAACTTTATATTTATAAAAAAATACACGATTTCATGCCCAAAGGCTCAGTATCTTAATTGTGAGTGATAACCGTGAAAGTTCTAACTTTCATAGATGTGTACTTGTTTTTAAAAAAATTCAATCGTAAAAAATTTGTTGGAGTCAACGGAGCATAACTACCTTCTCATGAATGGAGGATTGCTCTTTTATTTTATTTACTTAAAAAAATTTCATGAGAAAATGTTTTGATATGTTGCTTCAAAAATTTGTATGTTTTCTAGGTTTATTATTTTTTTTTTGTAATGTGCATGAATGAGTTGGAGTTAGAAGAGGTTTCAAGCAAGGTGCCACTTAATGCCCTATTTCCATAATTTTTTTTTAGGGCGGTTCTGAACAGTAGTGTGTAGTTCAGACTGTTGGGTGGGTTTAATGAAACATACTGTTTGTAATTCATGCGTGCCAAATTTTGGTGCGGTACGTTTTTCATTTAAAAATTAATAGGAAGGGGGTTACTTTAAAGAAGCACCATTCATACTCGATTTATACCTTACTTCCAAAAATGTTGCGCATGTATTATTATTTAATAGCCTAACCTAAATGCTATACGGACTGCTGAATGAAATAAGACCTAATGTTTAAAACGTGAATGATAATTATTAATTATTACTGGTGACACAGAGGGTCATAGACTTTGATTTAATACATTTGACAACATACGCCTTCTCCTTTTTCGTGTAAAGGAATATAAACTTCCTTCTCGTCTAACATTATTTATGACGATAAACAAACGCAAACAACAAACATCACACCGTGTACTATTTATTTGCTTATGCTTCACCAACTGGTGTTAATTATATGTAGCTATGTCTATGGTACACCATTGGAAAGTCGAAACAACACTATTAATGTTGTCTTCGAAGAAGTTCTTTTAAGTATGTTTATTTAATCAGTTATTTGTTTGTAATAGTAAGTTTTACTTTATGGATACACGAATCAATATCGTTATACATAAAAATTATAGATCTGTTTTATAAAGATTGTTTAATTACATTTACATTAAAAAAATGATTTCCTGTCGAATGTCGAATGTCTAGTTGATCGTTTATCCAGTACATTCAATTTAATTATTCCTCTAGAACAAATATTATTAACTTGTTGAATGATTCCCTTAGTGGCAACCGTGTATAGTTGGTTGCAGTGTATCAGAATTTTAAGATTATGATTTCTAAATTGGATTCTACAAGAAAACGTAACGTAAATTGATTTTCGTTTGCTTGTGTCTCTTCGGGAATACAATCAAAATGATTATTGTTTAAAATGTCTCACATAAAATACCTAGTCTTGTTTCTACCAAGCAGGGGCGCGCCAGGAGCATGCGGCGCCTGTGTCAAAATTTTTGATAGCGCCCCATTAATTAAAAACATTTGTATCGAAAACTAATATTATAAATATTTTGCATGCCTAGGTGATAAGAGCCCCAACAACTATAGGTTCGGACACTTTAATTTTTAATTCTCTAGTAGCATTTTTAAGTAAGACGACATGAATAAAAAAATAATGAATAATAATTAATTTGAAATACTATAATTTTTAGGCTTATGTTTAGGGGCATTTAAATGACTGTTTTTGTTATATTCTTAACGCATTGAAATAAATAACACACAAAGATTAAAATAGTCTGTGTAAACTTTTTTATTTAAAATACAAAATTACAAACACAAGAAAACAGATAAACAACAATAATAAATAAAAAATATAATATTTATAATATAAACATAATACATATTATACGGTAAATTAAATACAAACAATGTAAATAAGTCATTAAATAAATTTTACTTTCCTAGCTTTTAGCAAAGCAAGAGTTTGGATAATATCATGAATATCAAGTTTATCCAGTATGTCAGACTCAATTGAAATTATTGCGAGATCTGATAATCTATTTTGCGCCATTGTGGAGCGTAAATAACTCTTTATGATTTTTAATTTCGAAAAAGACGGCTCCGCGGACGCAACTGACACAGGTAATGATAAAAGAATACGGAGTGCTACAGTAAAATTTGGAAAAACTCCTACTAAATCATTTGAATAATTATACTGAATTATTTGGGATATATCTTTTTTTGAATTCGTAATAAATACTTGACATTGTAAAATTTCTTCACATAAATCATCTGCGTCAATATCGGCCTGATTTGCATGAGTTAATTTCGCTTGTAATTTTTTGCAGCAAGATAATAGGTATTCTTTATTTTGTAAATTATCTAATGAATATAAAAATTGGAATGAATCCATATGTTCTTTTAATAAAGAAAATCTGTCTTGTAACGAAATTAAAGTTTGATCGTCTTAATGGCCTCGCACTACGAAATTCAGTTTCTATGTCAAACTTTTCTGCAATTAATTTGGAACTTTCAACAATTTCTGCAAAACTAGCATCAGATCGATAATTAGTTAAAAATGTATTTAGTTTGTTTAATGCATCCAAAGCAAGTTGCAAATTTGTAATTTGAGATTGAAGCATTTAACTCACAAAATTTACTTGATTAAAATATCATACCACACTTTAACGGAGCAAATAAATGTAAATGTAGAAATTTTTTCTCCCAGACATTTTGCTTGGTATTTAGATTGTTCGTCGACTCTTGCGTGGTCATTGCAAATTTCAAATAATGCATCAAAAACTTCTGGTAAATATTTATAGAGAGGCTTTATGGCATCAATTCTACTTGACCAGCGTGTTTCGGATAAGGGCTTTAAAGTTAAATTAGTAACATGCTTGATTAAGATATTCCATCGATTAGTAGACGCTGAGCAAAATTTGTATAATTCTTGTATTACATTAAAAAAATTTATTGTTTCATGGTTGATATTAGCGGCATCATTTACAATTAGATTCAGGCTGTGATTCGCACAAGGAACATAAAAAGCTCGCGGGTTCAAATCTAAAATTCTTTTTGTAGGCCACTATTTTTGCCGCGCATGTTAGAGCCATTATCATAGCCTTGGCCTCTTATATTATTTATGTCTAAATTTAATGTTTTAATAGACCAATAAGAAATGTTGTTAATCCAGCCCTGTAACATCTAAAATTGGATAATATGCTAAAAATGTTCATGTATTTCAGTCGATCCTAATGCTAAATTGAAATGAAAGAATCGAATTATTACACTTATTTGCTCAATATGAGAAACATCCGAGTGCAATCTAATATTATTGAAAAATATTTATTTTGTCGACATAAATTTATAATATGATTTTTAATATTAAAAGCCATTAAGGAAAGTATTTCATTTTGGAATTTGTCTCCTAGATATGTTGGCATTTTGTGAAATTCAGAATCGCTATTTATACGTCGTGTGTGTTCCGATATAATAGCATCAAACTTTTCTAGCATTTCAATACATTTAAAAAAATTACCATTGTTGCGATTGTAAAGATTATTGCTTTTGCCTCGAAGTGCTAAATTTTGTTTACATAAAAATTTAATTACATAAATTATTCGCTTTATTACTTCATACCATCGTTTACTTATAATGTCTAATATTGTTTGCTGTAAATAATCAACAGTAGTTTTATTTTTGAACGATAGAAGCAACTCTGTCCATTTTTTGTAGTTAGTAAAGTGAGTGTTTTTTCATGGCGGTTCAGGTACATTGCTATATGATGCCAGTCATTAAATCCCTGAATAAATCTATTTTGCTGAGAAGGTTCGAAAAGTTTACAACAAAAGCAATAAACATTATTTTTTGTAATTGAGTAAATCAACCAATTTCTATTACATTCTTCACCATTTTTTAAGTTTCTCTTATAGTAACTTTCAGAAAATTTTCGACCCAACAAATCGCGCGGAAAATTAAAGTTTTTATTTGTTTAGGACCCGTTTTATAATAGCTTGCCTAGATATGTGAGATATTGGTTCCGGCCAAAGCCCTGGGTCATCAAATGCACATTTATTTATTGTATCTGTACCTGTCTCTTCAGTATAGTCCCCAGATCCAAAAACAGGGTAATTTCTTCAACGATTTGATTATCTTCACTGGGAGTTGGTCCTGGCTGACTTTGTGTTTTGAATTCATCTACACTGCAACCGGGTACTGATTCCTGAATTGAATCTGGCGGATAATCTTGGCCAGTTCTGGTCGTTTGTTTCGTAAAATACTGTGTTAATCTTGAAGCATTTTTCTTGTTCTTCTTGGCGTCTTTTTTATTAATTAAATTTTGATGCCCGGAGAGTTTCTTTTTCTTTCTTTCTTGAGACATCTAAATAAAAATATTCAATAAATTATAAATGTAATTATTCTATTACCAAAAGTCTTGTTTGCGTTATTTGCTTTAGTTTTGCTTTAATTATAGGAAAGTATGAAGTAACATTTTCGAATAATTTCGCTTTTATTACTTTTTTTTCTAGATTTTGCAAACATGATCGCTACCCCTATTGGGAAATGCGTATTGTTATGTATGTATGTTTATTTTGAATGCAAAATAGCTTACCTTTAATCTTTAATGTTCTTGATATTCTTCAATTCACATTCACTCACAAATATTTTAAAAATACAAGGTACATAAATTCTACACTATTGCAGTACTGCTTGCTGAAGGAGAATGAAGCAAATAATATGTTTGTTCAATCATAGACGATTTCAAGTAATGCATGTTTTAACAAGACTGAACGAGTTAGAACGCTTGCGCTTCATTTTGTAAATTCGTGCGTGGACCAATTTCCGCCGCCGCGTCGCCCGCGCGCTCCCGCCCCCGCGGCTGTATATCCATCGGCGATTTAATATGAAGAGTCCACTGTATACGTGATATTAAAACGACTATACGAACTATTCATGTTAGAACAAGAATAATTACTGAGATCATAAATAAGTTATAATAAAATAAGGCGATATTGAATTATTTTAATCGCAACCTATAACGAATTTTGAATTTATGCCTATACATTTTTAAGGCGCCTTTGGCCTCCTGGCGCCTGTGTTCGCTGACACATTCGACACGTAGTCAGCGCGCCCCTGCACCCCTGCTAAAAGTTTTATTATTAAAAATACTTATCTTGTTTGGGCCAAAGTCGTATATTTAAAATTTTACAAGCTGCGAACGATATAACATATAGCAGTCGCACATTGTAAATTTTGCTTTAAAATGCACGACTTTTGCCCAAAAAAGATAGTAACTATCAACGATAGTGGTGAAAGTTTTCATTCTTATATTTTTTAATTTTTACTGCCTACCTTTTCCCACAATTTCCAAACAACTTAACAGAAAATTTTTTATATAATAATTCATGAGACATAAATTTTCTTTGTGAAAACCTAATAAAATGAGATATATAAAACTTAATTACGGTTTTGAATTTTTAAAGTCGGTACCAGTACCTATTGATGACTTGGTTATCACTGGTTATGAATACGTATTATTTCAGGTGTGGTAGGCATGTATTATAGGTGGTAGGCATGTATACTCCATGACAGCCGGGGAGGTACCACCACCCTTACCATGGGTTCCTTAATATTGGGTTTCCGATTTTCTGAGCTCGGTAAGGGCTGCCGGTTACCTTTCCCATCATCCTTAATCTATTCTCATCCTTATTCTTCCTTCTCGCCCTCACTGTCGTCCTATCGGATTAAAAGTCCCAAATTAAAAAATAAGATGGCTGTGGTTTCTAGGGTTATAAATTCCGGACGTAAAATCCTGCCCCATTCGGATGTCCGGGAGGGCAGGGCCCAAGCGACCTCGGTCATCGAAAGTATCAACTTTCTGATTCACTACTGCAACATCCGCGGTATCAGGTCTAATCTTAATGCTATTCACCAACATCTTGAACAATTACAACCTGATATATTGTTTCTATCTGAAACACAAGTCTCCTCTGTAAGCTCCGAGTCACCCGACTTGCAATTTCCTCAATACCATCTTCACTCTAACTTTCGATATAAAGGAGGCGTATGTGCGTACATCAAGGACAGAATTACTTGCAAGAGGGTTTCTTCCCTAGAAAATAAAAATTTTGACGTGATTTGGTTTAAACATTCTGGTCCTGATTTTGTGAAATTCTACTGTTGCATTTATAGGTCTCCTAATGGCAGCAACTTTCAAGACTTCTTCGGTTACCTTAGTTGTCTTAGTTTCCATCTTGCGATATCTCATTTGTAGGCGATTTCAATGTTCATAACTCTAGTTGCCTTCAATTTTCATCTACTACAAATCCCGCTGGTCATAGTGCAGAAACATTTGCTATTTAATGTGATCTCACACAAATGATTTCTGAACCCACAAGAATCCCTGATAACCCTAACCATACTCCACATCTTCTAGATCTCTATCTTACATCAAACCCTCTTGTTTATAAAACTTCCGTTCTGTCGCCTTTAGGTCTTTCCGACCATTGTCTAATAAAAATTATTTCTACTGTACCTAATTCCACTGTTGTTCGCAAAACCGATAGAACCTTGTAGTGTTTTAAGTCAGCTCGATGGATTGATTTACGGGATTTTTCATTACAACCTTTCCATGGCGTGAATATTGTTTTAAGTCGTCCTCTTCTTCGGACAGCGCTCTTTCAGTATCTGAAGTCATCCTCATGGGAATGGAGTTGTACATTCCGAAAAAACAGTACCGTGTAGGTCATTCACGTTCCCAACCCTGGTACAATAAGGCTTGTTCTGATGCAATGTCTTTAAAAAATAAATGTTACATCAAATGGAAATCTAATAAATCGGTTGACAGTCATGTAGAATACCTTGGTGCTAGAAATATCTGCAAAGGTGTCATCACTAAAACTAAAAAGTTGTTCGAACAACGAAAATGCAATGAACTAGCTACATCTCCTTTAGACAGTCGTAAATTTTGGTCTTTAGCAAAAGCCATTAGTAAAAATTTTCGAACATCTTCATTCCCCCCCTTGACATCTATTGACGGATCGGTAGTTGCTGATTCTGTCGACAAAGCCAACGTTTTTGTGGATTTGTTTGTATCAAACTCGTGTCTCAATGATTCTGGAAAAGATGTGCCCCTAGTCAACTCTTCTTCATACGTTATGAAACCAATTCATTTTCGGTACAAGCTCTTGGAATCGATCATCAGTAGGCTTGATCTCAATAAGGCGACTGGCCCAGACGGTATCTAGCTATTGTCTTAAAGAAATGTTTCCCCGAACTAGTACCAGTCCTATCTAAGCTCTATACGATCTCTATATCTTCTGGGGAGTTCCCTTCATCATGGAAGTTAGCAAATGTTCAACCTATTCCCAAAAAAGGTGATAAGACCGATCCCTCAAATTACAGACCAATTGCCATCACTTCCATTTTGTCTAAAATCATGGAAAAAGCCATCAATCAGCAACTGCTCACGTTCCTTGAAACTAACAAACTCCTTAGTGACCACCAATATGGGTTTAGGCAAAGTCGTTCAACAGGCGATCTTCTTTCATATGTGACCCAAGTTTGGAACAATACAGTAGAGCAGTCCGGTGAAACAGTTGTAGTCGCTTTAGATATCTCAAAGGCATTTGACCAAGTTTGGCATAAGTGTTTACTTGCCAAACTCACCTCGTTGGGTTAAATGATACGCTCATCAACTGGGTTTCTAGTTTCCTTGATAAAGACGAATACGTGTCGTAGTTGATGGCTTTTTTCAAAAGAAGTTAGCATTAACGCGGGCGTACCACAGGGATCCGTTATAGCGCCTACACTTTTCTGCTGTACATAAACGACCTTATTTCTTCAACAACTAACCCCATCCATTGCTTTGCTGACGATAGCACTCTTCACTGTAGTTCATCTCAGTCTACTCATAGTGATAATCCACCTTCTATGTCAAATCAAGAAATTAAAGCTGAAATGGCAAATTCAATCAACAAAGACATTCAACGTATTCTCGAATGGGAAGCAATAATCTAGTTAAATTTAATGCTAACAAAACTCAGTGTTGCCTTATGTCCGCCAAAAAAGATCGATCATTTCCTGTTGTAAGTATGAATGGCTCAGTTCTTAAGTTTTCAGACTCTATTACTCTGTTGGGTATGACTGTATCTTCAAATCTCTCATGGGTTGACCATCTTCTGTCAGCTACAAAACAGCTGCTCGTAAAATAGGCTTTTTACAGATCTAAGCAGTACTTTACCTCTCGACAACTCCTTTGCTGTATAAGGCCCAAATTCGGCCTCATCTGGAATATAATTCTCACCTCTGGGTTAGTGCTCCCCAATACGCTCTCGATATCGTTGATCGTATTCAAAAGAGAGCGATTAGGCTTATAAATGACCCGTCTTTAACTTCTCACATACAGTCCCTTGAGCATAGAAGGATGGTTTCAGTTCTTTCTTTGTATTATCGTTATTACGACGGCTATTGTGCTGCTGAATTATATTCTTTGATACCATCTCGGGCTATCTTTGCGAGAAACACTCGGTTCGCTCATTCACATCATCAGTATGCAGTACAAATCTCCACTTGTCGTACCAAACGGGCGCAAACCACATTTTTCTACACGGCTTCTAAACTCTGGAATGATCTCCCTAGTTCCTGTTTTCCTCTCACTTATGATATATGAAAATTTAAGGTAGCTGTTCATTGCCATCTATTGGCAATTGATTATCTCTCTATCCATCCTCCTAAGTGTTCCTGAGTGCTTTAGCACGATAGGCCTTATTTAGCCTGTTCAGGCCCACAATCATAAAAAAAAAGCTACAGAAGTAAGCTTAGTACTTATCGTTTCCTACATTTCCAGTAACCATCTGCATGTTCATCAACTGCTTGGGAGTCGTGGAACTGGAGAAAATTTTATTCATCCAGAAATTTAACGTTAGACGAATCTGAAATATGAGACTCGAAAAACTTGGGTTTTAGAATCTAAGGACTGGACTTTACGTGTGTTTGAAAATAAAGTGATAATATCGATACCTTACAGGCTAAACATCGTATGTTACATACAATAAATTTTACATGGCGGAGGTTTTTTCAATACTGAAGTTATTTACAATCCGATTTTTATGAAACTTTATATGTGACAATTTGAATACGAGATCTTAACAATAATCTAGATAATAAATTCAGTGCTTACGATACTTTACTGGTAGAAATTATTTTTAAGGATACTATTTTTATCGTATGTGTGTTTCATACGATAGTTTACTGGGATATCATAGTATCTTCTATAAAAACATGAACAACGGCATTCTAGATTTTTATTTGATACTTTATTTTACAAAAACGGAAACATTTTTCTACGTTAGTACACAAATAACAAAATATGTATCTAAAAGAAACTTAAAAAATAAATGTAAGATTGAATATATTTTCAGTGCTCCCCTTGTACCTCTACTTCGTCTTCTACATCAGTTTCAGGAAGAGTGTCTGGAATATTAGTTGTTGTTTTTATTCAGTTACATTCTTCGTGGTATTTTCTGGGATTATGCTTTTCTTACAAAGATCTTCTACATTTTTCTTTTTTTGTGGTGCAATGCACAAACTTTCGTTATAAAATCTTTTGATTTTCTTATTTTAAAAAAAATTTTTTTGGTCCACCAATCCTCACCATTTTCAAATCTGTACCGTTATATGAATAATCTGTAATTATGTTAGGATTATTTCTTTCAAATAACATACTTCCCCTGCGTCATCTTTATAGATTCTCCGTCTATAGATGCAAACTTTTTGGAGCCAAGCATTTTATTTGATATACTTTTCCAATCTAAAAAGGCCGCAAAATGCATTTTAATAGTTTCTAGATTGCTTGGATTGGTTGTTGTGTTTCCAATACTTATTTCCCACTCGGATGGAGCCCAGGCATATACGTGTGTCCCGGTAGTAGAAAAACAATTTTTATTGTTTTAATGTTTCTAGATTTGACAAGAAAATAAAATAACGTTGACAGAGTACTGCTATTTTTATTCTGCCCAGAGCAACTATCACAATTAAGGGAAATGTATTCACCAGTTCTTTTGTCAACTTCGTTTAAATATTCGTATATTGTTGTACAAATTTCGTTAGAACCTCTATTACCGTCACACTCACCCCAGTGATAGCAAAACCCTTTCTGTGCCACATTTTCATAAACGGTCAGGTTATGAAAGGAATATTTTCTCGCGTAGTAGAGCAACAAATTATCGCCACGAGGCGTACCGAAGACCTTCTGTAAGTCAAAAAGGAAGCTTTTGTCTTCTAGCCATTTCTTTTGATTTTTGAGAAATTCGTCTTTGCAAATGTCTTTTAAACGAATATGTTCTTTGGATACTTACAATGACTGCTCAGTTTCTTCATAGTCTTTATTTTTTCTAGATCCGCACACGGCACATTTATCTTCTTTATGTACGTGAAATCCAATGTTAAAGTCCTCAAAGATTTTTCTGAAAATCTTGTTACTAACATGACCATTATTGGCTTCATTCATCTGCCCTCTTTTATAAATTCTATACAAAAAACATACTTCTGAACTCAGTAGGTAAGTATTTTCGGGAAGCTTTTACCCGACAATAGTGAGAAGGCACAGTTGGTAATTTTGATATGACATTTGTCTTTAGCTCATGGCTCATGTCGTCCCCTTGAATCAGTCTTGGAAATCCTACAAGAAATTGCATTACATTTTGTGTACCTTAGGGTGCTTTGCAAGATATCTAAAGTTTGCAATAGAAATTTTTGGGACACTTGATGTTCGACATTTTGGCATGGAATAAAGTAATTGTATGATTTATGTCTTCTGCTCATTTCAGATTTCTATCTTCTACTGCTTTATCTCAACTTCCTTTATGCATGACAACAACCAGTCCTTTTGCCTTTGTGAATTACCTAATCCCTAGTAGAATTAATGTACATCTTGACGAACCAGTTCAAGAAATTTTAAAGAACAACGATTGGGGCAGTTATCTCCGCAGGGATTAGGTTGCAGTTCTTTTCCTTTTCCATAGTTTTTTCTATCACACTTGACTTTCGTTTCTTTGTAGGAGGAATACCTACTACTTGATGCTCTAAGGTGCTTTTGCCACTAAAATTTTCACTCTCACCAGAAGATGCTATAGTTTCCTGGAAATATATGTCAGATGAGTGATGACGAAATTTTCGTGGAGCGCTACTAATTTTATTGCTATTATTAACATCAGAATGTTCATCTGATGAGGAATCCACAAGTTTTTTTGGAAATCCTTTGAAGGGTTTTATTACGTTGGAAAAACTGTTGCCTTCAAGACAAGGTACGACTTCCATCTCCTCAACAATAATAATGTTTTCATTAGTCAATATCGGATTATCTACACATTTTCTATGTTAATAACTTTGCTGCATTCCGTTAATTCCTAGGTTTACAATATCACCAATTTTTAAACCTGTTCCGGTTTTCACCCGGAATTTCATTAGAATTTTCAGTGTGTGTCACAAGGCTTAATATCTTTTTAGCTTGAGTACTTATTACCTAAAATTATAAAATCTTTATTTTGCTTTTGTTAGATGCTATGGTAAGGATAGTTATAAAAAACTTTTCAAAAAAACAACTAATGTTAGGTATACCTTAAATGAACAAGTGTCAAGTCAAATAGGTCGTGGTGAGAAAACCACTGAATAAATGAATGTTGAAAATATAAATAACCTTATGTTATAAAGCACAGTAACAATTATTAATATTGTTATAATAAACAATTTGCAAATTTAGCCATAATCAGGTCACCAAATTTACCTAATGCAACTGATTAATTACAGAATAAAAACTAACATTTTCAAACAAAATACAAAACTTACGTGCTCCGGGTTTCTTACACAACAGTAACACCAAGCAGAAAATGTATCGTTACTTACATAATTTAGATCACGTGACTTGACGTTACGATGTACTGCGGTCGCTGTCGGACATACGATATTTTAGCGAGGTATATATAATTTTTTCGTAAAAATAATGTCGCTTACGTTTGGATCAAACAGTTGTTTGCACTGTTATTGTAAGCTATTTCGGATACGATCATTTGCCGGCATAATCTTATACAAACGGCGGTTACGATTATCCAAAAATAAAGATTTCTACAAAATTGTGGCTTACAATGTTTTGCCGGTAAGGTATCGATATGGTGTTAGGTGTGCCGCTCACAGTACTTGGGAAATCCATTTTTTTTATGATTGTGGACCTGAACAGGCAAAATTTGGCCTATCGTGCTAAAGCACTCAGGAACACTTAAGAGGATGGATAGAGGGATAATGAATTACCAATAGATGCCTATGAACAGCTACCTTAAATTTTCTCATATCATAAGTGAGAGGAAAGCAGGAACTAGTGAGATCATTCCAGAGTTTAGAAGCCGTGTAGAAAAATGTGGATTGCGCCCGTTTGATACGACAACTGGAGATTTGTATTGCATACAGGTGATGTGAATCTGATTTATTTACATGTTCAATTACATACACACAAAATCGTTTCATTGTAACGTGTTCATTAACAGTTGTAAAAATCCCATTAAAAAAGACTGGAAAGTAATAATTACTTATATATAACATAGAGTTAAATTAAATTAACATGTTTTTAAGAATGAAACTGATATAACGGAAACAGAAGGCAAAAGGTTTTAATGGTTTTATTATTATACGTGAATTAACAATAACTACAAGTTTAAAATCCACGAATACGTACCAGCTATTTGAGAGTTGATCTTATGACGTCATCCTATAAGAGTAATAATACATTTTAAAAATCTTTATCGACATTCTATTAGCAATATCAGGTAAAAAACATATTTAAAAATAATACGCTTACCTTTAGAAGTGTTTTTTCCTTCAGCTGTACCATACGTTGAACTGAAATAATTTTTATACAACGTGTCTCACTAAAATACGATTTGTGAATGGCTGGATATAAACAGGCTATTACATACCGATCATTAACTGAAGGTAATACACAAAACCTGAAAACCGCTACTCGTATTTAACAAACATATAGTACCTACAAAAATTTACATTCAAAACACTTACAAATATTTAAAAAATTTTGCTAACGCAAAAATTACTTTAAATAATAGAATTTTTAGATTACATAAAACTATTGTATACTCAATTAGGTTCATACACACACACACACACACACACACACACACAACTACAAACGCACAGCACCAGCACGACGCACGCACGCAAGCACGCAGCACGCACGCACGCACGCACACACGCAAAGCACGCACGCACGCACACGACACGCACGCACACGCACCACACGCACCAACGCACCACACGCACACACACACCACACGACACACACACACAACACACACACACACACACACAACCACACACCGAAACACGCACACACACCACGAACAGACACCAGACACGCAGACACGCAACACGCAGACACGCAACACGCAGACACGCAGCACGCAGACACGCAGAACGCAGACACGCAGACACGCAGACACGCAGCACGCAGACACGCAGACACGCAGACACGCAGACACGCAGACAGCAGACACGCAAGACACGCAACAGCAGACGCAGACACACAGACACGCAGACACAGACACGCAGACAGACACGCAGACACGCAGACGCAGACACGCAGACACGCAGACACGCAGACACGAAACACAGACACACAGACACACACTAACACTCACATGTGATTCACGTTATATGATTTTTATCATTTTGATTAATAGCATGTATACAAACGTTTTAAAAATGTTCAACTTGAAATAAAGTGACGTAATCAATTTTATTTGAAATTTCAGAACTTCACCATCAGAATTTTGAGATATAATCACCTCATGCTTCACCTGAACGATTATATTGTAACAACCTTTAAAAGTTGCTAATAACCTGACAGCTTTTATCAGACACTATTACTGATTATTATTATTATTATTATTAATTCATTATTATACACTGGACAGAGTTAGTCTAAATTAACTGGCTTTCAACACGGAGTCTGAAATACGCACACGCTCTCAAACTTTTCAGTTCTCGCAGACAGCTATTACTGTATTTATTTCCTTCAATTTTATCTGCATTCTGACATTCGAGACTGTAGACGTTTCTAAACTAACGCATCTTCAATCACTGTGAACGTAACTACGGACTGGGCATAGCAAGCACGTTCATTTAGCTTTTAGTCAACCAATAGCGCCTTTAACTACATACAATCGATTAGCACTACTTAGAAGTGTAGCAACGACATTACGAGTTCAATAACTCGATCTACCCGACGACCTGCACACGCGCGCATTACGCAGCCGTCACGTCATGTCGCCTAAACTGTAACTGCATCGATCGACGCATACTTAAGCTACCACTAGCACGCACATCACGCTTGAGATACTGAGTTGTTACGCTAAACTGATTACACAAGCACGTTCAAGTACATGCAGAACAGACAGCGTCTTGACGAAATCTGCACCATAAAATGATGGCAGTTTAGATTTATAAAGCATGTAGCGATTGAGTGGCTTAGTCAAGAATTCGAGATAATCGATTCTACCCGACATTACGAGTTCAGCTTGCGACAACGCAAGTACTCGTACTGTTTCTGTTTTATGTTTAAAGAAGTGTATCGATGTAAGAAATATATAATTATTCTCAACTGTTTATGAGCATTCACTTCAGAGATTTACTGTGTTAATAAACTTTCACATAACCGTGTCCACCGATACATATGAATCGATGATTGCAGGTTGAACTGAATTTGTACTCTTAGGTCGTTGTGTGCTCAGAAGTAACGTGTTCGTATTGGGTTTTCGTTATAGGTATTCTCGATTTGATGATACATGACGCGATTTGCGGTTTTTATAGGTTGTTAATAAACGATTAAAGTGTTATTATGATGAAAGCGATGTATTCGTGTTTATGAATGTTACAATAGAATGTTATTTGCAGTTAGTAAACGCAATACGTTTTAAACGGTGCTCTACTATTGATATTAACCGCGTGACGAATGCGTGCGTGCGTTCGATGCGTGTGTGCGTGTTGCGCGTGTGCGTGTTACGTGTGTGCGATGCGTGTCCGCGTTTGCGCGTCTTCGTGACGCGTATGCTGTGCGTTGCGTGCAGCGTGCTGCGCGTGCGCGTGTTGCGTGTAGCGCGTGTGCGTGCGTGTGCGCGTTGAACGTGTGCTCGCGTACGCGTGTGCGTGTGTGCGATGTGCAGCGTGTACGCATGCGCGTGTGCGCGGTGCGTGCGCGTGTGCGCGTGTGCGTGTGCGTGCGTGCGCGCGTGCGTGCGTGCGTGCGTGCTGTGCGCGTGCGCGTAGGCGTGTTGCGTCGTAGCGTGTTGCGTTTGCGAGTGCGAACGTTAGTGCGTGTCGCGCGTGTGCGCGTTGCGTGTTGCGTTGCGTGTGTGACGGTGCGTGTTGCGTTGTTCGTGTTGCGGTGGTGCGTGTTGCGTGTGCGTGTGCGTGTGCGCTGTGCGTGTGGCGCGTGCGCGTGTGTGCGTGCGTGCGCGTGCGCTGCCGTGCGTGCGCTGTGCGCTGTGCGCGTGTCGCGTGCGCGTGTGCGTGCGCGCGTCGTGCGTCGTGCTGCGTGCGCGTGCGCGTGCGCGTGTTCGCTGTGCGCGTCGTGTGCGCGATGCGTGTGTGTCGTGTCGCGTGTGCGTCGTGTGCGTGTGTGCGTGTGTGCGTGTGTGTCGTGTGTGCGTGTGTGCGTGTGTGCGTGTGCGTGTG
The DNA here is from genome assembly GCA_036346205.1 of Vesta saturnalis. NCBI lineage: Eukaryota > Metazoa > Arthropoda > Insecta > Coleoptera > Lampyridae > Vesta > Vesta saturnalis. The sequence continues at coordinate 2,673,126 of JARFJB010001603.1, read as the reverse complement.
TGCGTGTGCGTGTGGCGTGTGGCGTGTGCGCGTTGCGCGCGTGTCGCGTGGTGCAGTGCGTGCGTGCGTGTGCGTGCCGTGTGCGCGCGTGCGTCCGTGTGCGCGTGTGCGCGCGTCCGTGCGTCGTGCGTGCGCGGTGCGCGTGCGCGTGTGTCGCGTGTCGCGTGTGCGTGTGCGCGTGTGCGCGTGTGCGTCGTGTGCGCGTGTGCGTGTGCGTGTGTGCGCGTGTGTGTCGCGTGTGCGGTGTGCGCGTGTTGCGGTGTGCGTGTGCGTGTGTCGGTGCGTGTGCGTGCGTGCGCGTTGCGTGTGCGTGTGTGCGTGTGTCGCGTGGTGCGTGTGTGCGCGTGTGGCGTGTGCGCGTGCTGCGTGTGGCGTGTGCGTGTGCGTGTGCGTGCGTGCGGTGTGCGGTGTGCGCGTGCGTGCGTGTGCGCGTGTGCGCGGTGTGCGCGTGTGCGTGTGCGCTGCTGTGCGTGCGTGCGCGCGTGCGCGTGCGTGCGCTGCGCGTGCGCGCGTCCGTGCGCGTGCGTGCGTGCGTGCGCGTGCGCGTGTGCGTGGCGCGCGTGTGCGCATGTGCGCGTGTGCGTGTGCGCGTGTGCGCGTGTGCTGCGTGTCGTGTGCGTGTGGCGTGTGCGTGTGTGCGTGTGTGCGTGTGCGTGTGTGCGTGTGTGCGTGTGCGCGTGTGCGTGGTGCGTGCGTGCGTGCGTGCGCGTGTGCGCGTGTGCGCGTGTGCGGCGTGCGCGTGCGTGCGCGGTGCGCTGCGTGTGCGCGCGTGTGCGTGCGTGTGCGCGTGCGCGTCGTGCGTGGTGCGTGCGCGTGCGTGCGTGCGCGTGTGCGTGCGCGTGTGCGCGTGTGCGCGTGTGCGGTGTGCGCGTGGCGTGTGCGCTGGTGCGCGTGTGCGCTGTGCGCGTGTGCGCGTGGTGCGCGTGTGCGCGTGTGCGCGTGGCGTGTCGTGCGCGTGTGCGTGTCGTGTGCGGTGTGCGTGCGCGTGCGCGTGTGCGTGTGCGCGTGTCGCGTGTGCTGGCGTGCGCGTGCGCGTGTGCGCTGTGCGCGTGCGCGTGCGCGTGCTGTGCGTGCGTGCGCTGTGTGCGTGTCGTGCGTGCGTGCGTCGTGTGCGCGTGTGCGCGTGTGCGTGTGTGCGGCGTGCGCGTGTGCGTGTGCGCGTGCGCGTGCGCGTGTGCGCGTGTGCGGTGTGCGCGTGTGCGTGCGTGTCGCGTGCGTGCGTGTGCGTGTGCGCGTGTGCGCGTGTGCGTGTGTGCGTGTGTGCGCTGTGCGTGTGTGCGTGTGGCGTGTGGCGTGTGCGTGTGTGCGTGTGCGTGTGCGTGTGTGCGGTGTGCGCGTGTGCGCGTGTGCGTGTGCGCGTGCGCGCGTGTGCGCGTGTGCGCGTGTGCGCGTGGCCGCGTGTGCGCGTGTGCGCTGTGCGCGTGTGCGCGTGTGCGCTGTGCGCGTGTGCGCGCGTGCGCGTGTGCGCGTGTGCGCGTGTGCGCGTGTGCGCGTGTGCGCGCGTGCGCGTGTGCGTGTGTGCGTGTGTGCGTGTGTGCGTGTGTGCGTGTGTGTATGTGCGTGCGTGCGTGCGTGCGTGCGTGCGTGCGTGCGTGCGTGCGCGCGTGCGTGCGTGCGTGCATGCGTGCGTGTCTGTGTGTATGTGAACGTAATTGAGTATACAATAGTTTTATGTAATCTGAAGATTCAATTATTTAAAGTAATTTCTGTGTTAGCAAAATTTTTAAAATATTTGTGTTTTGAATGTAAATTTTTGTTGGTACAACATGATTGTCAAATACGAGTAGCGGTTTTCAGGTTTTGTGTAATACTTTCTAAAATAGTTAATGATCGATGTGTAATAGCCTGTTTATATCCAGCCATTCACAAATCGTATTTTAGTGAGACACGTTGTATAAAAATTATTTCAGTTCAACGTATGGTACAGCTGAAGGAAAAAACATTTCTAACGGTAAGTGTATTATTTTTAAATATGTTTTTTACCTGATATTGCTAACAAAAGTGTCGATAAAGATTTTTAAAATGTGTTATTACTCTTATAGGATGAGGTCATAAGATCATCTCTCAAATAGCTGGTACGTATTCGTGGATTTTAAACTTGTAGTTATTGTTAATTCACGTATAATAATAAAACCATTAAAACCTTTTGCCTTTTATTTCCGTTATATCAGTTTGATATTCTTAAAAACACGTTAACTTAATTTAACTCTATGTTATATATAAGTAATTATTACTTTCCAGTCTTTTTTAATGGGATTTTTACAACTGTTAATGAACACGTTACAATGAAACAATTTTGTGTGTATGTAATTGAACATGCAAATAAATCAGATATGATGTTCCGAATGTATAGGTGGTGACTGGTTAGAGAATCTGCCTATACGTAAAGCATCATTGCATTAGGGTAGAAATTATTTATTATTTCACGTCATATTTAATTTTAATGTATTCAGTTTGAACTGTAATCTGGTTTCCGCAAACTGTAGGACATAATTGATTTGTTTGTGTGTGTGTGTGTGTGTGTGTGTGTGTGTGTGTGTGTGTGTGTGTGTGTGTGTGTGTGTGTGTGTGTGTGTGTGTGTGTGTGTGTGTGTGTGTGTGTGTGTGTGTGTGTGTGTGTGTGTGTGTGTGTGTGTGTGTGTGTGTGTGTGTGGTGTGTGTGCGTGTGGTGTGTGTGTGTCGTGTGCGTGTGTGTGTGTGCGTGTGTGTGTGTGTGTGTGTGTGTGTGTGTGTGTGTGTGTGTGTGTGTGTGTGTGTGTGTGTGTGTGTGTGTGTGTGTGTGTGTGTGTGTGTGTGTGTGTGTGTGTGTGTGTGTGTGTGAGAAAGAGAGAGGGGGAGGAAGAAACAAGATAGAGCAAGAGACAGGTGTGCATTATCAGCTTCTATTATAGAAAACGTTCATTAGGCTATATGCCGTTAGATGGCGGTACAGTCAATTTTAACTCAAAGGGGCCAGAGCGCAGACCTTGATACAAGTCCTGCCTTACAAGGACCTCCTTATTAGAATACAGTTTTGTATGACGGGGCGAAGGGCTACAGCTGTAAGATTAAGTTAGAACCCGCATACAATTGCACCTAGGGGGCCACGATAGGGGCTAAGCTCTACACTTATCTTATAAGGTTAGGGTTCCCACACCATCTCCGGCCAGGGGACGAAGGCCCGAGAACAAGTAGCGAAGCCCTACACGTGTCTTACAAGAACCTCCTTATTAGAAATACAACGTTTTCTCGTACAGGTAAAGATCATCCAATAGCATTTGACCATTTTAAAGCAATATGATCGATAATTTTAATAATTATATCTTATTAATTATGCAATTTCCAACATTGTATGCGTGTGCATTTGCCTAGCCTCCAGGGGCACTGCTCTTAATATAGCCAAAATGACCTTAATTAGATGACCATCAAAAATAACCCTAAGACCAACCCCAAGTCCAAGTCCAGCTCCAGGTCTAGCCCCAGCACCAAGACCAGCCCCTCACGTGAGCAAGTACAAAAAAGGCTCTAATTAGGGTTGACCCTCGAAAAGAAACCATAGGGTAGAAAATACGCGTCCTATACGTGAGCTGTCATAGAATAGGGGCGAAAAAACACGTCCTACACGTGAGCGAGTAAAAATAATTAGGGGTTGAAAAAGGCCTCCGAAAAGAAACCATAAAAAATAAGGGTGAAAAATACGGTCGCCCACGTGGGCATATAAAAAAGTGAAAGGGGCGGGGCTTGTGACGTAAAAAAGTGGAGGGGATAGTGCCCTGGTTCTACTCGAGTGTTTCTCGCAAATATAGCCCGAGATGGTATCAAAGAATATAATTCAGCAGCACAATAGCCGTTGTAATAACGATAATACAAAGAAAGAACTGAAACCATCCTTCTATGCTCAAGGGACTGTATATGAGAAGTTAAGGACGGGTCATTTATAAGCCTAATCGCTCTCTTTTGAATACGGTATAAGTTTACTGACTATTCATTCACAGTTGGCAAACGATCAAAGTTATATAGAGCTATTTTATTCCAACTAGAGCGGAGCACAACTTAATTGGTTTTTTCACTCTCCAACCTGTAAATCTTAACAGCAATGCATGAACAAATAAGAAGCGTAAGTCAGATTTACAAAAACGTTAACTTGTTGGTATGAACGACAGGGATTAATATTATTTTCCTTAAGCTGCAATTGCAAACATAAACTCTTATTTAAAATAAATATGTAGCATGGTATTCATTACCACGATCCGGTCGAAGTAGCAAACATTGCTGTTAATGCTTTATATCCAGCTAAATCGAAACATAGATAGGAAAGCATTTTATAAAGTGGCGCGGGGACAAAAAAATTGAGACTGCAAATGAGGACGTGCTGATGGCGTATTTCTACGAAAGATCAACTTTGTGATGTGAATGGCGTATTAACAGTTAGCATAAATGACAATTTAGACATTTCAAAATGCTTAAAATTGTATACTTTAAAAAAATCACCCGTATTTTTAAGAGAAGAAGTAAATCTTGCACCAGATGAGATGTATTTACTAATGAAGGTAATTATTTATAACTGCACAGTTCGGTAAAAGTTTATTATATTACTTTATAGTTTGTATTAATTTTTGGAGTCGCCCGAGCGTGTCGTGCTGGTGAATTGGTTAATATAAATAACGTGAATATAGAAGATAAAGATAACTTCATATTTGTAAATATACCGAAGACGAACAATATTCCTAGGTCACTTACAATAATCGATAAAAAGGAATATGCCAGTTTCATTGGAATTTTTCGAAAGTACATTAATATTAGATAACACCCATAGAATATATGTTTGCAAAAAATGTATATCACTTTCTGTACCAGATAGATTGGTGTTCATTAAATGTAAACATTATTGTTTAAATTGTTTAGGTAATAAAACATCTGATTGAAAATTGCACCTCAAGTTCAGGTTGCTCACAGTTTAATAAAAAGCATCACATCTTGTTACACTTAAATCAAATTCCTCAAAAGAACTATCCTCAAAACTTCCAAAACAATTCGAACTCTCAAAACCAATATCAAAGTGTCGCATCTGATATATCTCAACATATGTCCTCAGATTGCTCCTCTGCAGTAAATGCAAATTCTCGTCAAGATAACACTCAAAATCCTTTATATGCCAGTCACTCTCAGAAAACGTAAAATCACATCACATTACGATAATCAATGCTCTACTTGGGATTCCATTTCGTAATAATCACAACAGAACCTCAGAGAATGTAGCTCTCGATCAAGTGAATGATCAACCCTGTAGTTCAAATAATATCTCAGCTTTATCTACCCAAATCTTTCACGTACTTTTAGCTACAGCTCAAGCTACTGTCTACTCAAAACAAAATGAACCTATTCAAATTAGAATACTTATGGACAGTGGAAGTCAAATCTCCTTTATAACTCAACATTTAGTTGACAAATTAGGTTATAGTACATGTAATAAAAATTTAAATATTTCTGGAGTTTCTCAAAGTCTCACATTCTCGAATGAAATGATTACTATACTTTTGCACTCTAGTGTTGATTGATCAAAAAGATTTAAAGTATCTTGTGTAGTACTTGACAAAATTACAGATACCACAAACTGCCATATGCCCAAGAAAATTAAAAATTCCAGATCACATATTTTCAAACCTCGCAGACCCTGATTTTTCCACTCCGAATAAAATTGAAGCTCTACTTGGACCGGATGTTTATTATGATCTATTAACATATGGGTTTGTAAAAATTGGTAAAAATCTCCCTACTCTTATCAAAACACACTTGGGATGGATAGTCTCAGGAAATATTCCGCACTATTGTATTAATCACTTGCCCTCATTTTCTCAATCTTATCATGTAACTACATTCTCTGAAAACGATACTGAACTCGATTCAATCGTTACAAGTTTTTGGAACATTGAAGGAATGCCAAATAACTCTACTCTCACTCCCGAAGATGAAATTTCTGAACAACTTTTTACTCGTACAATTAAAATTCTCAAAAAAGGGCCGCTAACTCACCCACTGAGCACTTCAAGCTTAGTGAATCACTAAATCTTGCTCAAAGACGATTTCTGTCTCTTGAAAAGAGATTCGAGAAAGAACCTGATCTGTTTACAGAGTATAAAAAATTTATAGATTTAGAGATAAATGACGCTAGAGTTGTTCCTATCTCCCGCACTAACAAAATTGGCGAAAATAAATATTTTATCCCTCACTTATGTGTCATACGAGGGTCGAGTTGAACTACCAAACTCAGAGTTGTGTTTGACGCTTCATGTAGAACATCATCAGGTTTCTCTCTGAATGATGTTACCTTAAAAGATTATCATGTACAACCTGATTTATATGATATCCTTTATCGTTTTCGTACATTTAGGTTCGTACCACCACCGACATATAGAAGATGTATAGGCAAATTAGGTTAAACCCAGATCAAATCTTTTTACAAAATATTCTTTGGCGTGATTCTCCCCAAGGTCCTTTATCATATATTGAGCTTCTCACCGTCACATATGGGACAGATCTTGCAACCTTTGTCACCACTCGTGTTTTGAAAGAAATAGCTAATGCTCTTCTTGGTCAAACATATTTGGATGATGTTTCAGCTGGATGCGATAGTTATGATGAACTGAAGACTCTTTACTCTCAATTAAATGCACATCTAAGTCACTCGGGATTGCATTTAAGAAAGTGGTGTTCCAATTCGAAAAAATTCTTACACAATATTTGTTATGAACAAATATTTGAATTTGATATTAATCCTACAAGGTCACCTTGTAAGTTATTAGGATTATCTTAGAACCCCTCTTCAGATAATTTTCAAATATCGTCTCCTGACACTTAAGTTGAGAATCATATTACCAAAAGAAAAATTCTCTCTACAATAGCACAATATTTCGATCCTCTTGGTCTTCTGAATCCAGTGATAGTCAAAGGTAAAATTTTAATGCAAAAACTTATATAAAAATTCACTGGGATGTAAGAATCTGCGACGCGATCATATTAAACGAATACGAGGTATTTCTCAAAAGTATGTCCCAATTAAAAATCTTGGAATTTCTTGCTTCTTCCTTTTAGGTAAACTGATAAAATCAATTCAAATTCATGCTTTTCCTGATTCAAGCACTGCTGCATATGGTGGTTGCATTTATCTCCGTGTAAAATATGCGGACAAGTCAGTATCTTGCATGTTAATATCGGCAAAATCTCGTATCTCACCTCTTAAACAATTATTATACCCAAACTCGAATTATGTGCTATGGTATTACTTTCAAAATTACTGAACCAAATTCTAAAAATCTATGATAATCTCGCAGTCGAATCAGTGCATCTTTGGACTGATTCATAAATAGCATTATTGTGGTGTAGAAGTCATCCCTCTCGTTGGAATATCTTTGTCGCAAACCGGGTATCACAAATTCAAGAACTAACGTCAGGATGTTATTGGCATTATGTTAAATCTAAACAAAATCCCGCAGATATGCTGTCAAGAGGTGAATTTAATTCAGAAACCCTTAACGTTTAGTTTTTTGGTCCACAGTTTTCACATGATCCTGCACGTAATTTAACTCAGAATAAAATTATAGAATTAAATAGTAGTTTTGTATTGAAGTTCAATTGCGTTAATAAAGAAAGTGTTTTCTAAAATCCCATGGTCCTTCATGTTCATGGGAAGGGTAAGGTGGAGTCGGAGTGCGGATTGGTAGCAGGACGGTGGAAGCTGATTTCCAGTCCGTCGGAAAGTGGGACATTGTTATGCATGTATTGTAGATCTCCATCTGTAAATTTATTTTAAACTTTCTCAATAACTTTATAAGTGTTCACAGCATGAACATAAAATTTGGTGATTTTAAGTTTTGTGACATGAGAAATACGAGTTTGTAACTTATTTTGTGACTGCTCATAGGGGGCGCTACTGACACCTTGTTACTTCCATAAATTAGATCATGTCTTCTTTGTCCATTGAATAATGGTTAAAATAAGTTAAAAACCTGAAAACCGTTCAATTTTACATAAAAAGGGTAGTATTGTTCAATTTGTCTGACTCTATCGTTTTTTGAGTTATTTGCTAATAGAGAGGTCTGTATTTTACCTATAACGTTTTTATTATTTTAAATTATTAACAACAACAAGAAACAAACAAAATTTCAATGTAAATGTTCGAAATGCTCACCATCTACCTTAATACACTTTGCAATTCTCTTTCTTAAAGACCTTTGAATATTAAACTAAACGCGTCTATTATGTTAGATTGCGGCTGCTTGTATTTTTTGCTGAAACACGTCGATCGCATTGTTTTGTTATTTATAACCCATTTTTTCATTTGTGACCATATTGAATGGGTTTAAATCTGGACATCTTGGTGGCCAAAAGTTCACTTCTACAACCAATTCAACTATGGGGAAAATGTTGATTAAAATATTTCCACACAGGCAGAGGATAATGTGGTGGCGGCCTATCCTTCATAAACCATATGATTTGCTTTACGGCGAGTGGAACATCTTTTAGTAGCTCATTTAAATGTGCTTCGAGATAGTTTAAATAAATAGGTCCATTTAGATTAGGAGTTCAAAAGGACAAATGAAAAAACCAGATGTTACACCACACCAAATGTTCAAATGTTAAACTCATGCTGAAAATGTTTTTTTCTGAATTCTCAGAATCCCACAAATGATTGTTTTTTCAACTAAAAACTCCTCGTTTAGTGAAAAATTGGGCGCATCGTAAGCGCGATGGTAAATCTTGAGGTAATAAATTTTGGACAGGAGTATAGTGATATGGATGGAGTGTTTCTTCCATTAAAATTCTACAGATAGACAATTGGCTTATCCCTGTTGCCCCACTTAACCGATGAGTACTCATATCTGGATTTTCCAAAACACGAGTTAAAACCACTTCTTCATCGACATTGATTGTTTTTGTCGCGCCATTGTGTTTCAGGATGAAAAGATCCTGTCTCGCCAAGGCGGTTGTGAATAATTCTATACAGTTTGTGATTCGGCTGCCTTAGATTTGGGTTTAATTGTAAATATCTTCGGGCCGATACTAATCCATTATAATTTGACTGTCCGAAACAAGAAATCATATCATGCATTTCTCCGTTAGAAAAATGGTTATGCCGTGGCACTTTTTGATTAGTAGCCACTATTTTCACTCAAAATACCTAATTACTAAATTTAAATCAGAAACTTAAATCTTATTGATACGTAAATTTGAGAAATGTTGAAACAAATCTACTCGATAAAATAAATAACATTAGTGGCTAAGGCAACTTTCATACTTTATTAATTAAACATTTTATAAGTAAAACATAGATCTCAAAAATTGATAGAGTTAGACAAATTGAACAAGAGTACCTTTTTCATGTAAAATTGAACGAGCTTTCAGATTTTTAACTTATTTTAACCATTATTCAATAGACAAAGAAGATATGATTTAATTTACTGAAGGGTGCCACTAGCTCCCTCTATCAGCAGTCACAAACTAAGATACAAACTCGTATTTCTCATGTCACAAAACCTAAAACTAACAAATTTTATGTTCATGCTCTTAAAACTTATAAAGTTATTGAGAAATTTTAAAATAAAATTTTCCCATTGAGCACCTTGTATATCCTATACCAGCAACATCTTTATAAGGCACGTTGGGCTTAACCTTCATATTTTGGTCTTTCTTATCTGCAGTACAGAGGTTACCCATTCTTAATGAATCACCCTATATACACAGGTACAAAAATGGAAATTAGAAAGAATTAGCGTGATTTAGAAACCTCTCATATTACCCGTGCTCTCATAAGAAAGTATGATGACCTTGAACCTTGAACTGCAGCATATTTTTTGTGGTTAAGCCATGATATAAGGTGTTCCGGAAAAGTTTGTTAATATTCAAAATTACAAATTTTTGCAAATAGAAATCTTGTGAATATTTAAACGATTGACAGTAGTGTTTACTTCCCATAAGGTTTTCATAAGATTTTTCATGTACACAGTGTTAGTTAGCTTTGAATCAAATTCTCAATGGACTGTAAATTTCTTTATTTTTCTACGACAAGGTTATTAAGAATTAAGAATTCCAAGATTCTTAGTTACACCTACATGTGCATTTAACGTAAATGTATCTCGCAAATGCAAAAATTAACAATATATGTTAAGTATAAAATTGAAATAATTAAATTGTGTCCATTGGCAACACACCCAACCTTGTTACGGGTCTTACTAAAGATTGTGCCAATTTTCACACATCCATTACCCGCACAATATTGTCCTTGCCCGGGTACACTTTCATCACTCTCCCAATGCTCCAACACATGGAAGGTGAATTATCTTCGTGCACCAACACCAATGTTCCTTCATATACCAAATTATTTGTGTTTTGTTTCCATTTAATTCTTCCTTGCAACTCCGCTAAATATTCTAGCCTCTATCTTTTCCAAAATCGTTGAATTAGCCGCGTCAGCAGCTGGTAATGTTTCAGGCGGTTTTCTTTTATACATAAATAATCTGGTTCTGGAACTGACGTTAGACCTCGGCCAATTAAAAAGTGAGACGGGGTAAGGAGTTGGTCATCACTAGGATCTGAGGTTAATGGACTTAAAGACCGTGAATTTAAAATGGCTTCAACATGAATCAAAATACTATTTAAATCTTCGTATGTTACCTACAAGTCGCTTTAAATGATATTTCGCCTTTTTTATTGCTCCCTCCCAGAGACCCCCAAAATTAGGACTTTTTGGAGGAATGAAATGTCAAGTAATAGCTTCCCTTAAAAGAAAACAAGATCGTTTCGTTTTTTAAATAAATTATAGAATTCTCTTAAACGATTATTCGCCCCTACAAACGTTTTCCCATTATGACTGTAAATCTGCGAAGGTTTACCCCGTCGACAAACGAATCTCTTTAATGCGACTAAAAATGCATCTGTATTTAAATCCATCACCAGTTCTAAATGTACTGCTTTGGTACTCATACAAATAAACAAGCTTGTTGTACCCTTACAATCCTTCATCAAAATGGGACCCGCAAAATCAATCCCAGTATTATAAAATGGCGCGTATTGTAATTCTCTGCATGAAGGTAAGTTACCCATTTGATATTTTTCTAATTTTGGATTCACCTTAAAACAATTATGCAATTCCTTACCAATTTTTTATAGTGTTTTGACCAGACAATGGACAATATCTTCCTCGAATTGAATACAATAACTGTTAAGGACCACAGTGATACAACCGTTCATGTTCTTCTCTTAATAATAAAATTGTTACCCTGTGTCTCGATGAAACTAATGAAGGATATTTTTTCTCAAAATTGCAATCAGAATTAATTAACCTTTCGCTCACACGAATTAAATCATCCTTATCCATGAAGGGATTTAGACTTAGTATATAGGAGTTTTTCTTTAATGGTACTCCCTTCTTTAGTGCTATATACTCCTTAGGAAAAGATTCCAGCTGCGCAATTTTAATTATAACATTATGTGCCCCTTGCAATTACTAAATAGTTAGAACTCCTACTGTGCGTTCCTTCCTATTTGATTTCAAATTTGATATAAATCGCATGCATAAAACCACGATTGTATTTAATTTATTAAAAGATGAATGCTTATTTAATAACTCCCAATTAATCGGCGAGGCTACCAAATCTTGTTTCTGGTAGTTCATCCTCTACCGGAAATTTTTCCCTAATCATTTCGCGTGCTAAACATTCGAGACGACACCACCATAATGGTGCATTCAAAATTTCTCTTGCATTCATACCGCGTGACAACAAATCTGCGGGATTATTTTGTGATTTAACATGACCCCAATCGGCTGCGTTGCTTAACAGCTGAATTTCACATATACGATTAGCCACAAACGTTTTGAACCTACTGGAGCACGCTTGTATCCAATTCAACACAATTGTTGAATCAGACCAATAAAAATACTTGTAGTCCTTAGCCCTTAAAATTAATTTAACCTTATCAGCTAGACGCGCTAACAATAGCGCCTCACATAGTGCAAGTTGTGGTAAGGTCACCCCGCGCAAAGGTGAGACCTTACCTTTAGCACATAAAAGGCTTATCTTTATATTCCCTAACTTATCTATGGATCGCACATATAAACAAGCCACGTAAGCTCTTTCTAAACTATCGACATAGCATCGCAGAGTAAAGCGTGTCGCGGTATTTTTAATTCATTTAAATATCTCAACCCGTCATAAAATTCCTTCCATCTAAAATACATATCCTGAGGAATTACATCATCTGAAGGAATATGTAAAGACCAAAGTTCATGAATTATTAACTTTGCCACTATTATAACAGGCCCTACTAGTCCCAGGGGATCAAAGAGTTGTGCAATAACACCCAAAATATTACGTTTTGTTGCCGTCAATTTTAATTCCCCAAATTCTACGCCATACTGTAAGGTATCCAGTGCTGCATTGCAACCCACTCCTAGAATTTTATTTTCGTTGTCTGTCTGTGTCTGTCTCTGTGTCTGTGTCTGTGTCTGTGTCTGTGTCTGTGTCTGTGTCTGTGTCTGTGTCTGTGTCTGTGTCTGTGTCTGTGTCTGTGTCTGTGTCTGTGTCTGTGTCTGTGTCTGTGTCTGTGTCTGTGTCTGTGTCTGTGTCTGTGTCTGTGTCTGTGTCTGTGTCTGTGTCTGTGTCTGTGTCTGTATCTGTGTCGTGTCTGTGTCTGTGTCTGTCGTCTGTGTCTGTGTCTGTGTCTGTGTCTGTGTCTGTGTCTGTGTCTGTGTCTGTGTCTGTGTCTGTGTCTGTGTCTGTGTCTGTGTCTGTGTCTGTGTCTGTGTCTGTGTCTGCGTCTGTGTCTGTGTCTGTGTCTGTGTCTGTGTCAGTGTCTGTGTTTGTGTCTGTGTCTGTGTCCGTGTCCGTGTCTGTGCCTGTATCTGTGTCTGTCTGTGTCTGCGTCTGTGTCTGTGTCTGCGTCTGCGTCTGTGTCTGTGTTTGTGTCTGTGTCTGTGTCTGTGTTTGTGTCTGTGTCCGTGTCCGTGTCCGTGTGTCCGTGTCCGTGTCCGTGTCCCTGTCCGTGTCCGTGCCCGTGTCCGTGTCTGCGTCTGTGTCCATATTTGTCTGTGTCTGTGTCTGTGTCTGTGTCTGTGTCTGTGTCTGTGTCTGTGTCTGTGTCTGTGTCTGTGTCTGTGTCTGTGTCTGTGCCTGTGTCTGTGTGTACGTCGGTGTCTGTGTCTGTGTCTGTGCTTGTGTCTGTGTCTGTGTCTGTGTCTGTGTCTGTGTCTGTCTCTATGTGCTTGTCCGTGTCCATGTCTGCGTCCGCGTCTGTGCATGTGTCTATGCTTGTTCTTGTGTCTGTACCTGTGTCTATCTGTATCTATTTCTCTATCTCTCTCTCTCTGTGTGTATGTGTGTGTGTGTGTGTGTGTGTGTGTGTGGTGCGTGTGCGTGTGCGTGCGTGTGCGTGTGCGTGTGCGTGTGCGTGTGCGTGTGCGTGTGCGTGTGCGTGTGCTGTGCGTGTGCTGTGCGTGCGCGTCGCGCGTGCGCGTGCGCGCGTGCTGTGTGTGCGCGCGTGCGCGTGTGTGTGTGCGAGTGTGTGTTGTGTGTGCGTGTGTGTGTGTGTGTGTGTGTGTGTGTTTGTGTGTGCGCGCGCGCGTGTGTCTTTGGAAGTGTGTCTGTATGTGCGTGCGTAATTGCGAGGGTGTGAGTAACTACGATAACTTCAGAACGACAACGTATACGTGTTTCAAATTTCGTATTTCAGATTGTTTTTCTCCTGCAGCTGATTATATCTTGGGAGAAATTTATTGGTGGTGAGGGGGGTTCATTAGGATTAGTTTTTAATTTTTATGAAATATTTATGACAGAAAATTTCTGGGGTGTAGTTTAAATGTTAGTTCAAATTTTGAGTACGTTTTGTTTTTATTAAGAAAATGTGTAGAAATTACTTTTGCATAACCCTTTTTTAGAAAGTTTCTTAATATAAAGCAAAACATGTCTAAAAATTAATTAAATAAGATTGAAAACGGTTACGTTGCATTATCGGCATTTTATAACAGTGGACGGTGTTGGATTTTTCTTAAGTTAGCAACTATATGTCTATTCTGACATGAAGTTCTAAACGTCCTTTTAATATAGATTGTTGTTCTTGTTTTTACATTGGTTCCTATTTTCGTTGTGAACGTATTAAAAGAAATTAATGATTATGCTTAAAAATGATTATTATAATTATTTCATTTCTTGTAATTTCCACTTTGTACGTTGGAATGTCGGATTTTGTAACGTACCTGAAATTTTAAAATAAGGGATCATTTCGAGCGTTTTATTTCCTTCTAGTGTTATCAAAATCGATGTCTGAGTTGCGCAGGAAGTAAAAGATGGAAGGTATATTATAAAAATGTATGGTTATATTTTATTTTTGTTTTCGATGTCTTCTCTAGGTAGGTTGTTGGATCCGTTTTAATTGGTTGGCATGTTGCATCTTTAAGAAGTGTTCGCAATTTTCCATGGTAATATTCAGTGTCCTTAACTAATATAGCGTTTCCTTATCTGCCGGTAGTATAATAATGGCTTTGTTCTCATTTAATGTAATGCTTGAAACTTCTACTTGGCAAGGCTGTAACGTGCAAAAATCGATATTGGGTGGATTGCAGCAGTTTTCTGGTTCTAAAAGCTACCTTAAATAAGTATCTGTGACTTAAACATTTAGTAATGTGCTTTAAGCTTACTATACTGTAGCTAATTTCTACTTCACATATGATTTTCTTCTATTGACCTGTACGTTTCTACATTACACGAAAATTATTTCTCTCTAATATTCACCTTTGTATTTCAAAAGTTTACTTGTTTTTAGTTCCGCTAGTTTATAAATAAGGTTTAAAAGCGCCAGGTATAATAATATGTTTATGGTATATATAATATAGGTGTAAAATTTAACAAAAATGGTGTAAATAAGTGTTTTGAACGTTCCCTATACAAATTGTTAAAATAACTAAAGATAGATACCATTCATTAAAAGATAATGCCGTTGACCCAGAAGGTAGATTAAAGCAGGCCGGTTCATGCTTTTTGATTTGCTTAATTACAACAAATTCCTGCTTGGTTATTTTCACTTAACATCAATACAATAACTTCTAGGTAACAATAATAAAAATTATCTCGGACGCCAAGTTATTTTTTTTACTATGCTCGGAATAACTAAACCGAGGATACAATAAAAAATTCACCAAAATGTCAAAATAAAATATATACAAACAAAAATGTTCATTAAGCATTTAAATTTGGTATTATATAAAATAAATCTTAAAAATAGCCTTATACTAAGAAATCATTAGAGTATAAGTACCTGTTTTAAAAATTTGTGTACAATTTCTTGAGAACCTCTGATCATTATAAAGAATGCGGAAATGCAAACCAAAGATGATGTAATCTTCGTATCAATGTTGCACAATATATCGTATTTCCAATGATTTACGTTATAAAGTATACCAAAGTTGAAACTACTTCTTGCAAATTTATATTCCTTGAAATTTGAATAATCCAAAATTTATTGCACTCTTGAAGGTTCAAATAAAGGGTGTGATCTAAATTTAGATCTGCATTAAATGCAACATGCAATCATAAAATGAAATCGTCCAAAAATAGCAACGTATTACAAGTGTACTTAAAAGTACCAATAAAAGTGTAGTTAAAAGTAGTAAAAGTGTAAGTCAAAGTGGTAAAAGTGCCTGCAAAAAGCAAATATTTCATATTTTAATATAATATGAGTTAAAAGTATCTTACCATTAAATCAATGGCACTTTTCACAAAATTTAGGTGGAAACCAAAGATGGTTTCACCCATGAAGTAAACGTACATCAGCAATGATAAAATGACGCTTATTCCATCAGGTGATGTCGTGAGAATATGTGCAGAAATTTAATTCCACGATATGGAAGTATAAACCTTTAAGAAAATATGCAACTTAAGTTACACCAAAATGCAAGTTAAGTTGCCAACCACAACTTATGAATCATTAATAACCAAAAACCCTTTTTTTCTTATATTTTACAACTGAATGAACGAAGAACGTAAAAGATTCGTTACAAGTTTAACGTATTAAAAATTAATTTCAATTAATACCTATAGCGCCATCTCCGAGATCAAGGTATTTCTGGCGATTGGTATACTTAACTCTGAAAAGGGATCTGTTATTTTGCTATTTCTAAATAAATACACTGTACAAATAACGGTTTATTCTGACTTAATAGATAAAAGGTTATTGTGCTAATATTGATTTGATTAGAATATTTTTCAAGCTATAAAATTGTGTTTTGAGGCGTTGGATTTCTTTTTCAAAACCGCTATTGCTGTGGAAAGTTTGGAAATTTCTAGAAAATTTTCCTGTTTGTATTTCGTAGATGATAAGCATCATTTTTTTGGAAAATTTTCACAATATAGTATCGCTTTGTTGTATAGAAGTGATATAATCGCTATTAAAGGTGGATATAATAGAAATAATTCACTTCCTTCACACATTTATGTAAGCTGTATCAGACCTTGTGAACCTCGTTGTAATTAGAACTACTCTTTCAGGTTTCAAACACAAAAGAATTTCACAATACTTCTTCAAAGAAATAGAGTTAACAAATTGATTAAAACATTTACACTAACGCTGGCATTCGACCTTAGAGGTAACATATTATCACTGAATAAAAACCGTTGTAATGCTTTATATTCGTTTTAGCAATTAAGGTTCCATACCATTACGCTAACATACAATTACGTTAGCATATTTACATCAAATTCATGTTTACGTCTGGTGTTGTCTTTATTGATGTAATGAGATTATCCGTCCTATATCTCTTTGGCTTATTATTTGGATAGTGCTGCTAGTGTACGGCAGCCAGCTGTGGCTCATGTACTGGGGATTGCGTGATGATTGAAGTTACATTTCTATTGAAGCGGGTGAAATCCTGGATACTTGGAATAACACATAAGCCTTCGTAAACACAGGTCCCCTCTTTCATTTATCGCATGTATAAATTGCCTTCAGCAGATTGCGATCACCTGCAACGAAATTAAGTACTTTTACGTTAATTCTGTTAGCAAGCATTTGACAAACCTTTTACCCAAGAATGCAACTCGTACTTAAATTGCTTTCAGCAATTTACGATTGTCTACAACGAAATTAAATACATTTATAATAATTCTGTCAACGAGTATTTGTGAAACATAATACCTGTAGTACAAGTTCGGTGACAGTTGATACTTACCTTCAGGTAACTTTTAACACAATTTTTCTCATGTAGAACTGCTAGATATGAATTAAACCATTCTTTAAGATTTTATGCACACTTAACAATCAACGTTTTGAATAATTTTTGTTAAAATTAGTTTTATGTGTCACGTCCGTAAGGAGCTCATGTATAACCTCCAATTCGAGGATAATTAATTTTGTACTCCTGGATATGTGGTCGTGCGCAGTAGCTGTGGTGCAACTTTTATGTTTATACCAGATGTAATTTTTTTATGTAGCGTGATATTGAATCCTGTCAATGTTAGCACAAAAATTCGTGCTAACATAAATGCTACTTGGTAACTCATATATAATATACACGATTGTTTTATGGATAAGGTTGTTCGGACCAATTTCTTTTTCTAATTTAAATTGTTTAATTACTAATACCCTTTTTATTCGAGATACATTAAGTGGACTGAACAAGCTTTTCCAATTGTGTTTAGGTATTTGAATCAAAAAGGGTTTTGTATTCAGTTTGTTAAACGGAAGGCAAGCTGAATTATTTAATTAATTTTTCTTTCTTGTAAATAACTGATTTAATAGGTCTATTAAATTGACCTTTTCAGGCTAAGGTACGTAAGATCTTCCGTCGGCGGGAAGGGGTATTACTGTTTTGGTATTATAATGATAAATTATAAATTACTGTGGGCGTAAATACAGACTCACGACTTGCCCTCGTCAAGCTCATTTTGACTTATATTTGTTTTGATTTTGGGGAGAATATATACGCTGTGTATAACTTATTCTATTTATCTTTCATATATTTATGTAACTATACAACAACGTTTGGCTTATTGTCTCCTTAGTTGGGAATTTAGGGAGAGAAATAAATTTACGTTTGTTGAGGGAATTGTCACTTAATTACTATTCCTATTACTCCCTGCTTCAAGCTTTACAGGCTCTCTCCGTCTTAAAAGGAATAAGAATCTACTTTCTTTTCCTTCTTTCTTTGAAGCTTGTGGCGCCTGTTTCGGTGCTTTTCTCACGAACCAAATTCTAAATTTAACCTACTTTATCGATACCTCCAAAACACCCATGCAATCCGAGTGCTCTGCAGTCCTCGGACCGTTTGATTAAGTTTTAGCCGAGCTGACTCATTTCTCCCGTATTGTGCCGCGTGGTGTTTAGACACACGGAAAGGCTCTTCTTTGATACATTTTCTTTATGATGGTGGCTTCTATACCAGATACGATTAATTCGTCTGGATGCTATGGCGTAGTTAAAACTTTCAGCCACAACAATTTCTTTTGCGTTGTGGAGTGTGGATTTAGAATCGTCCACATTATTTTGCAGTGCGGATATTCGCCTTTGTTTTTTTTTTATAATACGTTGAATTGTTTTCTCTACTTTTCTGTGACCAAACTGGTGTCTGTCTCTTCTAGCACATTTGATGGTTGTGTTCTTTTTTGTGAGAGTGTTTGTGTAGGTGTATATTGCATAAAAGAGAACCTCAGAACGATTAGTCAAATTCCGTATCTAAGGTTGTTTTTATTTCCCCTAGAACTGATTAGATTTTGATGAATATTACATATTCTTGAAACATATTTCAATCTTTATCTGGGTACGAAACTAGATAAGTCATAGGAATTTAAATTGTAAATTACAGTTATAATGTATATTAACGTCTATCTGACATAAGTTTATTTTATATAAAGCGTTATTGTTGATATTATGACGTTGCTTATTTTCATTATAACCATATTTCAAAGGATGCTGCACAATTATTCTAAGGAAGGGTTAGCATATAATTTTTTCTTAAGGGCGGTAGTGTGGTGTTCTACGCCGGATATTTAGGAATGAAAAGGTTATGGAAGGATATATATATATATATATATATATATATAATACACCCTTTTATATTTAATGTATTAGTTAGTATACTTATTTCTTGATATTAACCTCATTGAACGTCAACCCTATAAGTATTGGATGGAAAATTATAAATACATTTGGTACAATATACATTTAATGTGTAGTTCTCAATTTGTACAATGAGTTCGTTAAATAAATAATGTTATACAATTATTTTAATACATTCAATTTTTCCTTCATTAATTTATGAAGAAAAGTATTTTAACAGCAAATTACTTATCACCAATGTGTTTAGTAACTTCCTCCACCATAACCACCTGATCCATATCCACCTTGACCAATTCCACTATTCCCCAAACCTCCTTTACCTTGCCCCACACCACCTTGTCCAAATTCTAAACCACCTAGTCCAAGTTCCAAACCACCTTGACCATTGCCCAAACTTCCTTTACCACGCCCCGAACTACCTTGACCCAGACCACCTTGTCCAATTCCTAAACCACCTTGTCCAAGTCCCAAACCACCTTGGCCATTGCCCAAACTTCCTTTACCACCCCCCAAACTACCTTGACCCAGACCGCCTTGTCCAATTCCTAAACCACCTTGTCCAAGTCCCAAACTACCTTGACCATTACCCAAACTTCCTTTACCACTCCCCAAACTACCTTGACCCAGACCACCTTGTCCAATTCCTAAACCACTTTGTCCAAGTCCCAAACTACCTTGTCCTAAACCACCTTGACTTGGTCCTAAACCTCCTTGACCTAGTCCTAAACCACCTTGACTTGGTCCTAAACCTCCTTGACCTAGTCCTAAACCACCTTGACTTGGTATCAAACCTCCTTGACCTGGTCCTAAACCACCTTGACTTGTTCCCAAACCACCTTGGCCATGTCCTAAACCACCCAGACCCAAACTACCTTCACCATGTTCATAACCTCCATGCCCATGTGAATAACTACCATGACCATGTCCATGTTCATATCCATGTCCATGTCCATATCCATGTCCATGTTCATGTCCATGTCCATGACCATGTCCATGTCCATAGCCATGTCCACCATGTCCATGATGATGACCATGCCCATGCCCATGTCCATAATGCCCACCATGTTCTCCATGCTCTTCTGAAGATGAAATAGAGTCTTCAGGTCCAATTCCAGCAAGGGCCTCAGCTAATGGATTTGGTTTTGCATACACCAATGCAAAAACCATCACACACAGTACAAAAATCTATAAATTTACAGATTTCAAAAAACAGTTCGATGCATCGTTCTAAACAAATTACCTTTAAATTTAACATCGTAGAAAATAGTTTTCAACCACTTCACAAGTATAAACTTTTAACACTGACAAACAATCGATTAGCAGAATCATTTATACTAAACTGAAATGATGCGAAGGTCATTAATTATCATGCAAGATAAAGTTACTCATAAAATAATATATGTAATAATTAATTAGAGGAAATTTAAAAATATAGCGTGTTCTTTAATGTAATGAATGATTATTATACATCTAAAAAGCTTCTTTACGGCTTAGTATTAGTGTTCGACCAAGTTACAAAAGTCAACACCTATAAGTTTAATAAAAAAATCAGCTAATTTAACGTAATTAATGCGAAAAGATTAACATTAATATAGATAATGATAAACATGTTATATAAAGTTAAAATTAAAAATTTTCAATTGAAGAGGTTTATTTCTTAGAAAATTGATCTAATTTAAAATACCGGGGATAACCTGTCAATTTATCAATTATTGATTTGTTGATTAGAAAGTTTAATCTTGAAATTGGGCAAAGAAAACCTCATCTTAAAAAAGTGTATAGTTACCGGATACGATGTATATTAATTAAGTAACAAGTTTCTGTGCATACATAAATAGTTATTGGAATTGTTTTGTATTAGCAGAGCTGTTACCCTGTTATAGCTATGAACGTAACCATTATAAATTTGAATTTTGTGTGTTATGTTACACTATACTTATTTGCATTGATGTAAATTTTATTAGGATATACGTACATTAATAATCATGTTTAGTAAATAAACTTGTGTATCTGTAATCATTGATGTTCCTTAGTATTGTGTCTTAAAGTATAGCCTTCAAATATTATTAACATCACTTTTTTCTTACCTTAAAGTGTTTTTTTTAAATCCGGATCCAACAACCTCTAACAATTGATGTAAACTCATATTTGTTTTGATAAATGATGTTACTCACAATGTACTAAAAATTAATAAGTAGACACCTAATTAAAAAATATATTAACATAGAGACAACAAACATTTAACATAAATTTGTACACAAATGGATGTAATGTACAAAGGAAAAGCAAAATCAGCTTCTAAAAACAAGATTTCCTACGTTTCTATATTTTTAACAAAAGACACTAATGAATTTATTATTATAATTAAGTGCTTCCTGTGATTAAACTTAAAGTAAATAAAAATGATCCCAAAAATAGAAATCTCGTTCAATATACGATATTTGGTATATTTGTATAACAGAACTTGCATTACTTATATTGAATTTTTCTGAATTTTCTAATTCAAATTGTTTGATAATTATTTATTATATAAGTCGATATAAGGACGTTTTAACTTGGAAGCTTCAAACTTAAGATTAGTTACAATCACATTATATGAAACATTATTATTAATTTTATTTTATTAAATACATAAATAAAAAGTTTACCTCGAGTAGGATTTGAACCTACGACCTGTACTTTGCTAGAGTACCGCGCTAACCAACTGCGCCATCGAGATTCAAGCCCCGTGTATGTAGAACTGTACTCTAGAAAAGCACAGGTAGGTTCAAATCCTACTCGAGATAAAATTTTATTTATGTATTTAATAAAATCAAATTAATAATAATTTTTAATTACATATTTACCTTTATTCGTGCATAACAAAAACTTATATAAAAGTTTAGTATAAATTAATTTCGATGAGTGATTGGAAAAACATTCTACTCTTCAATTGTTATCTTTTACATTGTTCCTTTGAGACAATAACCTTTTGTAAAAAATGCTTTTTTATCATTACAAATCATTTAGAAATTTTATTTTTAGCAACAGTATAAAAACAGATGAAGAATAATGAAAATAATTAGACAGATTTTCGAAAGCTTGTTGCCAGATAATAAACACGAGAGCCCTTAGGACTCAAGCTGATATCATTAAAACAAACTTAAGTAAAAGTCTATCTAATTATTTTCTAATTTATTCTAACTCTTGAGTTATATTTGACTAGATTATTTTTTTAACCATACATTTAATTCAAAATACAGAAATAGAAGCCTATTGAATTACAATTTTTGGCACTCACGGTGTATGCGTGCGTGCGTGTGTGTTTGTGTGCGGGTGCGTGTGAGCGCGTGCGAGCGTGCGTGTCTTTGCGTGTGCTTGTGCGTGTGCGTGTGCGTGTGCGCGTGCGCGTGCGCGTGCGCGTCCGCGTGCGCGTGCGTGTGCGTGTGCGTGTGCTTGTGCGTGTGCGTGTGCGTGTGCGTGTGCGTGTGCGTGTGCGTGTGCGTGTGCGTGTGCGTGTGCGTGTGCGTGTGCGTGTGCGTGTGTGTGCGTGTGCCTGTGCGTGTGTGTGTACAGTGTGTGCGTGTACATGTGTGTGAGTGCTGTGTGCGTGGTGCGTGTGCGTGGTGCGTGCGTGTGCGTGTGTGCGTGTGCGTGTGTGCGTGTGCGTGTGCGTGTGCGTGCGTGTGCGTGTCGTGTGCGTGTGCTTGTGGGTGTGCGTGTGCGTTGTGCGTGTGCGTGTGCGTGTGCGTGTGCGTGTGTGTGTGCGTGGGTACGTGCGTGCGTGCGTGTGTGTGTGTTTTCGTGAGTGTGTGTGTGCGTTTTGTTTGTGTGCGTGTGCGTGTACTTGTGTGTGTGCGTGTACATGTGTGTGTACGTGTGTGTGCGTGTGCGTGTGCGTGTGCGTGTGCGTGTGCGTGCTGTGCGTGTGCTGTCGTGTGGTGTGCGTGTACTGTGTGTGCGTGTGCGTGTGCGTGCTGCTGTGCGTGTGCGTGCGTGTGCGTAGGTTGCGTGTGCGTGTACGTGTGCGTTGCTGTCGTGGTGCGTGGCGTGGCGTTGCCTGTGCGTGTGCCTGTACATGTGTGTGTGCGTGTACATGTGTGTTTGCTGTGTGTGCGTGTGCGTGTGCTGTGTGGGTGTGCGTGGGTGTGCGTGGTCGTGCGTGTGTGTGTGGTTGTGTGTCGTGTGCGTGTCGGTGCGTGTGCGTGTGTGTGTGCGTGTCGTGTGGGTTGCGTGTGCGTGTGCGTGTGCGTGCGGTGTGCGTGTGTGTGCGTGTGTGTGCGTTGCGTGTGCGTGTGCGTGGTCGTGGTGTGCGTGCGTGTGGTGGTTGTGGTGTGTGCTGTGTGTGGTGTGCTGTACTTGTGTGTGTGCGTGTACTGTGTGTTGTAGCGTGTGTGCGTGTGCGTGGCGTGCGTGTGCGTGCGTGCGTGCGTGTGTGTGCGTGTCATGTGTGTGCGTGTGCGTGTGCGTGTGCGTGCGTGTGCGTGTGGGTGTGCGTGTGCGTGTGCGTGTGCGTGTGCGTGGTGCGTGTGTGTGTGCGTGTGCGTGGTGCGTGTGGTGTGCTGTGTGCGTGTGCGTGTGTGGTGTGCGTGTGGTGCGTGTGGCGTGTGCGTGCGTGGTGTGTGTGTGGTGTGGTACGTGTGTGTGTGTTGTGTGCGTGTGCGTGTGCTGTGTGGTGTGCTGTGAGCGTGTGCGTGTGCGTGTGCGTGCGTGGCGTGGGTGTGTGTGCTGTGCGTTGGTGTGTGTGGTGTCGTGTGTGCGTGGTGTGTGCGTGTGTGTGCGTGTGCGTGTGGGTGTGCGTGCGTGCGTGTGGTGGTGCGTGTGCGTGTCGTGTGCGTGTGGTGTGCGTGTGCGTGTGCGTGCGTGCGTGTGCGTGTGTGCGTGTAGTGGTGCGTGCGTGTCGTGTGGTGGTGTGTGTGGTGTGTGTGTGCGTGTGGTGGTGTGTGTGGTGTGCGTGTCGTGTGTGTGCGTGTGTGTGTGTGTGTGTGCGTTGCGTGTGCGTGTGTGCGTGTGGTGTGCTGTGCGTGTGGTGTGGTGCGTGTGGTGCGTGGTGCGTGTGTGTGTTGCGTGCTGGTGTGCGTGCGTTGTGCGTGTGCGTGCGTGTGCGTGCGTGTGCGTGTGCTGTGCGTGTGCGTGTCGTGCGTGTGCGTTGCGTGCGTGTGCGTGTGCGTGTGCGTGCGTGTGCGTGTGCGTGTGCGTGTGTGTGTGCGTGTGCGTGGCGTGGTGCTGTGCGTGTGCGTGTGTGTGTGTGCGTGTCGTGTGTGTGTGTGCGTGGCGTGTGCGTGTGCGTCGTGGTGTGTCGTGTGCTGTGTGCGTGTGCGTGTGTGTGTTCGTGTGTGGTGTGCGTGTGTCGTGTGCGTGTGCGTGTGGTGTGTGTGCGTGGTGTGCGTGTGGTGTGTGTGCGTGTGTGTGTGCGTGTGCGTGTGCGGTGTGCGTGGTTGCGTGGTGCTGTGCGTGTGCTGGTCGTGGTGTGTGTGTGTGGTGTCTGTGTGGTTTGGTGTGGTGTGCGTGTGTGTGGCGTGTGTGTGGTGTGCGTGCGTGTGCGGTGCGTGCGTGTGTGCGTGGTGCGTGTGGTGCGGTGTGTGTGCGTGTGCGTGTGCGTGGTGCGTGTGGTGGTGTGTGTGCGTGTGCGTGTAGTGTGCGTGCGTGGGTGTGGTGTGTGTGCGCTGTGTGTGCGTGTGCGTTGTTTGCTGTGCGTGTGCGTGTCGTGTGGTGTGCGTGCGTGTGCTGGCGTGCGTGTGCGTGCGTGTGCGTGCGTGTGCGTGGCGTGCGTGTGCGTGTGCTGTGTCTGTGTGTGGTGCGTGTGGTGTGCGTGTGCGTGTGTGTGTGCGTGTGCGTGTCGTGTGTGTGTGTGTGCGTGGTCGTGGTGCGTGCGTGGTGGGTGGTGTGTGTGCGTGTGTGTGGTGTGCTGTTGTGTGTGTGTGTGTGTGTGCGTGTGCGTGCTGTGTGTGTGTGGGTGGTGTGTGGTGTGCGTGTGTGTGTGCGTGTGCGTGTGTGTGCGTGTGCGTGCGTGTGCGTGCGTGTCGTGTGCGTGCGTGTGCGTGCGTGCGTGTGTGTGTGCGTTGCGTTGCGTGGGCGGTGTGCGTGTGCTGGGTGCGTGTGCGTGCGTGCGTGCGTGTCTGGTGTGCGTGGGTGTGCGGTGTGTGTGTGCGTGTGTGCGTGTGTTGTGTGTGCGTGGTCTGGTGTGGTGTGTGTGGTGGTGGTGGGGGCGTGTGGTGGTGTCTGTGTGGTGTGCGTGTGTGTGGTTTGTGTGGTGCGTGGGTGCGTTGTGGGTGCGTGTGTGTGTGTGTGGTGGTGTGTGGTGTGCGTGTGTGCGTGTGGTGGTGTGGTTGTGTGTGTGTGCGTGGTGCGTGTGCGTGTGTGTGTGCGTGTAGTGTGTGTGTCGTGTGGTGCGTGTGGTGCGTGTGTGCGTGTGTGGTGGTGCGTGTGCGTGTGCGTGTGCGTGTCGTGCGTGTCGTGTGCGTGTGTGCGTGTGCGTGGTGTGCGTGTGCGTGTGCGTGCGTGCGTGTGCGTGTGGTGTGCGTGCGTGTGCGTGTGTGCGTGTGCGTGTGCGTGCGTGCGTGTGCGTGGTGCGTGTGTGTGTGCGTGTCTGTGTGTTGCGTGTCGTGGTGTGCGTGTCGTGTGCTGTGCGTGTGCGTGTGTGTGCGTGCGTGTGGCGTGTGCGTTGGCTGCGGTGCTGTGTGCGTGTGTGTGTGCGTGCGTGGTGTGCGTGTGCGTGTGGTGTGCGTGTGTGCGTGGTGCGTGTGCGTGCGTGCGTGTGCGTGTGCGTGCGTGTGGTGTGCGTGTGGTAGTGCGTGCGTGCGTGTGTGTGTGGTGTGCGTCGTGTGTGTGTGCGTGTGTGGCGTGTGTGCGTGTGCGTGTGTGCGTGTCGTGTGGTGTCGTGCTGGTGCGTGGTGCGTGTGCGTGGTGTGTGTGGTGTGCGTGTGTGCGTGTGCGTGTGTGCGTGTGTGTGTGTGCGTGTGTGCGTGTGGTGGTGGGCGTGTGCTGTGCGTGCTGTTGTGTGTGTGTGTGTGTGTCGTGTGTGTTGCGTGTGTGTGCTGTGCTGTGCGTGGTGTGCGTGTGCGTGGGTGCGTGGTGCGTGTGCGTCGTGCGTGTGGTGTGTGTCTGTGTGTGGTGCGTGTGCGTGTGCTGGTGTGTGTGTGTGTGGTGGGTGTGCGTGGTGGTGTGGTGTGTGTGTGGGTGTGGTGTGTGCGTGGCGTGTCTGTGTGTGTGATGTGTGCGTGTGTGTGTGTGGTGTGGTGTGCGTGTGGTGTGCGTGTGCTGGGTGTGCGTGCGTGCTGTGGGTGCGTGTGGTGTGTGTGCGTGTGGTGTGCGTGTGGTGTGGTGTGGTGTGGTGTGCGTGTGGTTGGTGTGGTGTGTGTGCGTGCTGTGCGTGTGCGTGGTGCGTGTGCTGTGCGTGTGCCTGTACTGTGTGTGTGCGTGTACATGTGTGCGTGTCGTGTGCGTGTGGTGTGCGTGTGCTGGCGTGTGCGTGTGGTGTGCGTGGCGTGTGCGTGTGCGTGTGCGTGCTGGTGCGTGTGCGTGTGCGTGTGTGTGCGTGTGCGTGTGCGTGTGCGTGTGGTGTGTGTGGTGGTGTGTGTGGTGTGTGGTGTGGGTGTGGTTGGTGTGTGTGTGTGGTGGTGGTGGGTGTGTGTGGTGTGTGGTGTTGTTGTGTGCGTGGTGTTGTGTGTGGTGTTGTGTGTGTGTGGTGTGTTGTGGGTGGGTCTGGGTGTGTGGTGTGGTGTGTGGTGGTGTGGGTGGTGTGCGTGCGTGGGTGTGCGTGGTGGTGTCTGTGTGTGCGTGTGTGGTGTGGTGGTTGGTGGTGCGTGTGCTGGGGTGTGCTGTGGGTGCTGTCGTGTGGTGTGTGTGTTGGTGTGGTGGTGTGGGTGGTGTGGTGTGGGTGGTGTGTGTGGTGTGGTGGGTGGGTGTGCGTGTGGTGTGGTGGTGTGCGTGTGGGTGTGTGGCTGTGTGTGTGTGTGTGGGTGGTGGTGTGGTGTGGTGTGTGTGTGGTGGTGGGTGGGCTGTGTTGGTGGGGTTGCTGTGTGCTGGTCTGTTGTGTGTGTGGTGCTGTGGTTTGCGTGTGGTGTGCGTGTGCGTGGTGGTGTCGTGCTGTTGTGCGTTTGTGTGTGGTTGCTGGTCTGTTGTGTGTGCGTGGTGTGTGTTCGTGTGCTGTCGTGTGTGGTGTGTGTGCTGTGCGTGTGCGTGGTGTGCGTGTGGGTGTGTGTGTGGGAGTTTGGTGTATGTTTGTGTGTGGCGTTTTGTTTGGGGTGTGGTGTCTGTGGTGTGAGTGTGTGTAGTGGTGGTGTGCGGTGCGGCTGATGTGCGTGGCGTGTGTAGTGGTTGGGGTCGTGGGCTTGTGTGTGGGTGCATGGTTCTGTTGTGGGTGTGCTGTGTGCGTGGGTGCGTCTAGTGTGCTGTGCGTGCGTGTGCGTGCGTGTGCCTGTCTGGTGTTGCGTCAGTGTGTTTGCGTGTGCGTGTGCGTGTGTGTGCGTGTGGTGTGCGTGTGCGTGCGTGTGCGTGTGGTGTGTGGGTCGTGTGTCGTGACGTGCGTGTGTGTGTGTTTTCGTGAGTGTGTGTGTGCGTTTTGTTTGTGTTGTGTGTGTGTTTGTGTGTTTGTGTGTGTGTGTGCGCGCGTGCGCGTGTGACTGTGCTGTTTCCGAAACTGCAGCATATTTCGAATATATAAAAATACTGCCATATGGATCTTAAAATTATAAATTAATTATTTTCTATGGTATTTTCTTATCTGAATAGCAATCAACTTTATAGGAAAGTTTGTGAACATTTTTACATTTTACATAACTTTCCTTTATAAAATTTCTTTATACGAAGCGAGATACGTTTAAAAATTAAATAAATAGTAATAATAATAATAATTTGAGCTACCTACTAGGCGCGTCTCCAGGTGGCTGACAGGGGAAGGAAAGAACTTGCAAATGATCGTAAGTGATGCAAGGCCAACACTGAAATATCTGCTCGTGGCTCTCGTAGCTTTAAAGGATACGGTATCGCGGACCAGTTCACGTGGGGCCTTGTAACTAACGCGGACAGGGATAGCAACCCTGCGTCTCCTCTTGTTGGAAGTCCACTTTTCTTTAACTAGTCTTGAGTGACTTCCCTTACTTTAAGTCTTTTCTGTTTGAGCACCCTTGCTCCAAATCTTGATCTTTTCAGACTTCCAGCTATAGCTGTGAGACATGTTCTTCTTCTTTCTACTCGTCCCAGGACGTGCGCCGTAAAAAGCGTATACGGATGTGGCATTCCCGTGATCTCTCAACTGGGGACGGCTGAGCGCTAGCCGTTTCCAAATACCGCAACCTCGAACTGTACTTCAGAGTCTCTGGCAGGGCGTGGCTAGGAAACGTCGTACAGGTAGCAGTCGGTAGTCTTGGCTTTACCGCCCGGACTGCGAGGAAGGTAACCTCTATAAAAAATCCCCTAATCCCAAGGTAGTTTTGCAGTTTTAGGTGCTGAAGGGATTGCGCGTGATATTGTTTGTCTCTAGCGTTACGTTATCTTGTTCTTTATATATTCTAAATGTTTATTTGTTTATTTATTTAATTCTTTGTCTCTAACGTTACGTTGTCTTGACCTTTATATTTTATATATTTATTTGTCTATTTATTTATTTATTAATAGTATAAATTATATTACCTAAACACAATTTCTATGGAAAGCATAATTCAATGGAATTGTAACGGGTGCAAGAAAAGTAACGCTGAACTAAAACTTCTGGTAATGGAATACTCACCACTGATATTTTGTCTTCAAGAGACACATTTTAAAACTAACGAAAAGTTCGAATTAAAGAAATACGTCAGTGTCAGAAAAAACTTGCAGCAGTGCAGACTAGCATACTTGTTAGAAATGATTGCATCTATACACAAATACATATAACTACCAATTTACAGGCTGTTGCAATCACAATAGAATATCCAATAAAGCTATCCGTATGACGGTAGGCCAACTTTCATCAACTCAAAATCTAATGAATTAACGGCAATATACCTTTCTAATTGTCTCCTCGTATAGGCCTAAGCTACGTATTTTAATCGATTCTGTAAAACAGAAAACGCTTCCCACAGTTACAGAAAAATGGAGCTTCAAAAATGCGAATTGGGAAGAATATAAAAGGAAATTTGTGTCAATACATGGAAATCTCGCTATAGATGCCATTGTTACAGAGTTTAATAACTCTGTAACAAATGCTGCTTTAGGTACAATTCCTAAAATAAGAAAAGTGTAAGAAAAGAAAAGCGGTTTCATGGTGGAACCCTGACATAAAAAAAACAATTGAAGAACGAAAGCAAGTCCTCAGAATGTTTAAATTTAGTCCCACATTAAAAAATATGGTTAAGTTTAAAAGGCTTAGAGCTGTTGATCGCAGAGAATTTAAAAAATCAGAAACACGATCATGGGAGCTTTTCGTAAATACGATTGGATCCAATATACCACCAACTGAAATTTGGACAAAAGTACGTGCTATTTCCGGTAAAATGAGAGAAATACAACTTCCAGAAATAATATCGGACCTTCAGGAAGTTGCGGAGCTCTATGCTTAGTAAAGTAAGCAGATCAGGTGATCTTCAATCGAACTTTGGGATTGATAAGAAACCACACGAAAAACAACTACCGTTTATTGAACATTATCAAGGAACTTACAATAACGAAATCACATTAGAAGAATTAATATCCGAGGTAAACAACTAAAAATTCAAATGCGATGCTAAAAAACTTACCTCTTACGGGCTTTCAAGATTTACTATTTCTGTTCAATAAAATATGGAATGAAGGATACTATCCTCAATTACGGAAAACTTCGATCATAAGTCCTATCCCAAAATCAAACAAAGACCCACTAAGTCCAGAAAGTTATCGCCCAATAATACAAGTTGTTTGGGCAAGCTGCTCAAAAAAATAATAAATATACGACTGATGAAACTTATGGAAGGTAAGAAATGGATAAATAACTATCAAGCAGGTTGCCGAAAAACTTGTTCCACAAGTGATACTCTGTTAAACCTTGCCACAAAGGTCCACGAATCCTTTCTAAACAGAGAACACCTGACTGCTGTCCAATTCGACATCGAGAAAGCCTTTGATACCGTATTGAGGTATCCCATTGTAAAGCAAATTCATGATTGGGGAATAAGAGGAAACATGGCTTTCTTCATTAAATCATTCCTAAGCGATAGGAAATTTAAAGTAAGGGTAGAAAATATTGTATCGTCTGCACACGTTTTAGAGAACGGAATAGCACAGGGTTCACCAATAAGCGGGACTATGTTTAAATATGTAGACCCTAAATAAACTCGCTCACTTGGAAACATCACATTGAAGAACTTGAAATACAAACCAGAAAAGCGCTAAATACAATGAAATTCTTAGCCAACTACAAATGTGGGGCAGACAGAGAGTGCTAATATGGTTATACAAGACCATAATCCTATCAAAAATGGACTACGGGTGCGTAGTGTACAATTCCGCCTGAAAGACCAGGCTAAGAAAACTGAATGTGATACCAAGTATAGCACTGAAGTATGCAATAGGTGCTTATCCCACAAGTCCGTCCAGTAGTTTGTACGTAGAATCCGGAGTACTTCCTCTACAATTGAGAAGGATGTCGCTCACACTAAGGTATACAGCTAAAATACTAAGCAACGATAATCATTTTAACCATCTGCTCCTACAAAGGAAACCTCGAGACACGAAACTAAATATTCCAATATTCAACATTATAGCTGATGTATGTAAAAGGTTAAACATTACACATCAACAGCTGCGTGAAAATGGCTACTGAAAAACCAAAATCCTCGATGTATGGCAGAAAAAGTGGGAGGAGGAAGAGCAATACATACCAATTCCACGTAAACGAAAAAATATATTCCAATGTCACGAAAAGAATCGGTAGTACTAACACGTCTCTGAATAGGACACACAAATCTAACACATTCTTACATAGTGACAAAATCAGAAAATCCGGTTTGCCAACACTGTGCTTCTTCAAGTAGTGTGAAACACACAATCGAATAGTGTATAGCCCAAAATTGCAACCATTAACTTATGATTCAACGTATCGAAGGCATTTCAACGCATCGAAGACAAAACTACGTTAATTTTCCTTAATTCCATGGAGATAAACTGTCAGCAGTAACACTAATCAAAGCAGTACAACCGTGGCTTTCCATGAAACTTGACTGGTAAAGTGGTAATAATCGGTGCATGTGCAAATACTGTTTAAGTTGAAATTCTATAATTTTTTTTATGACTTCGATAAAGCCGGTGGTATACTAATAGGTCGAATGTCATTAAAGTCTTTTCCACGCTAAGAGAAACAGCGATTTAGTTAAACACTTATTAACGATATGAGTAATGTATGGGCGCAAGAATGGTATACATAAACGTAGAGTTTCAATAACTGTCCCATCTGTCCCTAATCCTTTTGATTTGACTTTCTAATGATTTCAAGTTCTTTTACTGATTTAAACTGAAATTTACTTGTAAGACTAGCTGCAGTAGCGTTGATAATGTGTTTATTAATATCATCAACATCGGCTTAATTTGAAGGGAGTTGATAAAACTTTTTTTTACCTACATCGAAGTTCGCAAGATTCCGCGTTTCCTTACAGGACTGTCAATTACTAATACTACGGAAGCGTTTAAATTCAGAAAAAAAGTATGTTTTTGTTTTTTATCACATATGTGTCCAAGATAAGAATGAACACCATGGGGATGTCGAAAACCGTAAGGGATACAGGGACCATTACATTAGGATGGCCTATATCATGCCATCAAGAAACTAACTAAGTTCAGCTTACTTCCGGAGATATTCGAAAGAAACCAAAATTTTGGGATTTCGTTTTTATTTTTTTCTGAAGCTATTTGAAGAGATATAAAAAAATAAACGGCACTTTCTAATTGCAACTTTTCTTGGTCTTTAAAATGGCGTTCACAGAATTTTTGTACGTTTAGTTTCCAAGAAACCAACATCTACTTTATTTTTTCATATGGTCGGAAAAAAAAGTACACGGTATTATACGTCATTTGTCATCACGAATCCAGTGATATGCGACACAATATTCTTTCGCATGATTTCTTATGTAAAAAAGGCGTTTTAGTAAATTTTGAACTTTATTGCTATGTAGTATGCCTAGGAATTCATAGCAACGGAAATATAAAGACGAAGTCTCACACAAAATTATTCTAGTTATCAAGCATCAATTGCCTGGATCAACAGATAGACAAAAAAACAATTCATAACATTTATTTTTGTAGAGATACGTTTTAAATATGGGAAACTTAAAATTAATAATTAGAAATAATGATATTGCAAAATAACATAACATTATTCCATATGATTATAAGAGCCACTAGTTCACATCACGTTGATCCCATCAATCTTATCCCTAATTTTCTAGACATAAGTATGCCCGTCTAGCTTTAGCATCTAACACCTCACGTAACATTTCAGGGGTAATTTTATTAAAAGCTGCTTGAACCGGTTGAAGTAAGTGTTTCTCGGTTTCAAAACATTCTTTAAACACTCCACTCTTAATATAACCCCACAAAAAGAAGTCCAAAGGCGTAAAGTCCGGTGATCTTGCAGGCCAGGGTTGTTCACTGTAAGTACAAATAAGTTTCGTTGGAAATCGCTTAGACAAGTATTGTTGAATACCTCTGGAGTTATGTGCTGGTGCACAGTCTTGCTAAAACCAGCAGTCATGTATAGCAGCTGATGGTATATCACCTAATGCATCTTCCAATTCGTTTCGTAGAAGATCCATGTAACGCTCTGAATTCAGGGTATGACGGTAGATAAACGGGCGAATGATACGTGTATCAAAAATCCTACACGAAATATTGAATACGAAGCGATGTTGATTTCAGGATATTCTGTACATACGTGATTATTTTTGTGACCAGTAATGTGTGTTGCGCCTGTTGAAAATACCGTTATTGGTTATCATGCTCTCATCTATTTGAATAACTTTAAAGGGAAAATTCACGTTGTCCTCGCACATCCTGGTATATTACTTGCAATAATGACTACTTTCGATTCTTCTGATTGATGATTCTGGATTTTCAACAATTGATTGC
This sequence comes from Vesta saturnalis, assembly GCA_036346205.1. Classification (NCBI taxonomy): domain Eukaryota; kingdom Metazoa; phylum Arthropoda; class Insecta; order Coleoptera; family Lampyridae; genus Vesta; species Vesta saturnalis. The sequence continues at coordinate 2,639,991 of JARFJB010001603.1, read as the reverse complement.
AAAACGTGATAGTGCTTTTCAGCACTTGAATTTTTTTCCGGGAGATCACAGGTTTTTTAAATGAACCGTATGCTTTTAGATTATACACTAAACGTCTAAAGATGCCTGGTTGCTTCAGTTCTGAGTATTTGATCAAATACATGCATTCGTCTTCCACATACTTTCTCTGGCAATGGCATACAATGTAACAGGACATCTTCGTTTGTAAAAATTCCTTCTTCCATTGTAAATAATAATAAAAGGCATTCTTCCGGGGAACGCTAGAGTATACTCACGGTACAATTTTCGTAATTTTCATTAGAATTTATATTGTGGGATAGTTATGAAAATAAAGAATGCTTGGCGGATTGCCGCAAAACTATTAAAGATTCACCATTAATTGGGAACTTTACCTTTAAAAGTATAGTTTGAATGGGTGGAAAATTTGCGTTCCTAGTAGGGATACAGGTTAAATTATAATTAAAACTGTAGTAAGGTAAATTACGTAAGTTAAAATATTAATTTATTTCTGACGATAAAAAGTTATTGCTTCATAGTCCAGTTTTTTTTTGAGTATAATAAATTACTTCCTAACTAAATTTAATTACCAATAAATTACCGGCTAACAAATAAATAAATAAGTAAATATATACATATAAGAAATACTGTACAAGCTGCGATTGGTTGGAATAAATAAATAACCTGAAGAACTTTAATAATGATCTTCAATGGAACGGGCTATCTGGACCTGCAATAAAATAAGATTATAATCAATACCTAATTGTAAATTTATATGTGGACTTACCAAACGGAAAGATGCACTCAACAGGTGATTAGATTTAGGAGTTTAAGTACACAGGAAGTCTATCAAACGCAAGTAAATATGTGTGAGTGTCTGCATGTTTATCTTCTATTTTATTCTTATAGCTATAATCTATGTTGAGAATAAAGGTCAGGCTTTATTTGTTGGAAATTATTGTGAATAACTGGATTTGTTGAATAATTATTAATAAACTGTTTTTGATCTTAATAATCCGTAACTAAACTTAATATTACCTTAATTTTTAAGACATACTAAGAAGGTGAAAAACGAACTGTAGGTTTGAGTATTTGAGTTATCATGGGGTTTTTAAAATACTTGGTACTTTACTAGGTTTCACTACTGTTTTATTAATTGTTACTTGATTATTTACATTTTGATTGCGATAAGGTTCTTGATGATTACTACAACTTCGCTAATGTTCGTTATTACTCTAATGTTTGAAAGAATGTTAGCCCTCAATACTATGTTTAAGATAGGTAAGGTAAACTCTGTACAGCCACTGATTATCCTGATTACGCAAACACAAGGTGATGTATTACTTTTGCAGGTTTCCACTTATAATTAGATTTGAGTGGATATCTAAACAAAACCTTATCTTTTAAGTTATATTTAAATTTGTGAAACCTTCGGGTATAACAGAACAAACTTCTCTCATATCTACAAAAAAATGTAATTTATTACCATTCAATTTGAACTGAACACTTGAGGGGTTGCTATATTCCATGGTCAACTTATTCCATCATTTCATTTGTATCCACACATTGCTCAATTTGTAAACATCACCTTTCTAATTACCTCTTGAACGTGACCTACTATTTAACCTTGGTATATATTGGGTAACGTTTCCATGAATACTTATCGCTTCACCCGAATTACGTGCTTCTGTCAACATTTTGCCTTGGGATTTAGTAAACTTTAATAAATTTCCAGAAAGATGGTTTTGGCAGTTTCCAAGGAAAGTTTTTGCGCCTAGCAACCGGATTCTCGAAAAACAAGCAAGTTTTCTTTGTACAAGCTTATCCCTAAAAGCATCCTTCAAAAAGTATCCAAAATCGTAAGTGTATAAAATTTAGTTTAATTGCAACTAGAAACTCCTTAAAACTTTCTCCTTCTTTCTGCTTCCGATACCAAAACCTGTACCTTTCAGTTACTTGTAAGTGAAACGTTGCATAATATTTCATTAGAACATCAATTAATTCTTTAAAACCTTTACTTATAGGCGGAATTACTTGGTTTTTCAGAGTTATATAAATCTCCGTTCCGATTAATATTACTGACTGACTTGCTCTTTCCTTTTCTAGTGTACCTACCATATACATTCAAGTATGCTGTAAACTCTCTTGACAGTTTTCAAACATTCCTTTACAGTCATAAGGTGATATCGTCAAATGCCTCCACAGGATTTGTGATATTAGGTGCTAACTTCCCCTCAACCATACTACTACTATTACTACGATCCATATACTTTAGGAACCTATTCGCCAAACACTTACTACTCTAAAACAACAAAAAAACGCCCACTTACCGCTTGATGCCATCACAACCGTATCTATAATATTTATACAATTTTTACCCACCAACCTACATATACATAATGTGTAGGTAGCGAAAGTTATGCAATAGACCTTTCTTCACTATCGCTAAATCGATTATTAGCTCATTTCATTGGGTGTGTAAGTATGTGTGTGTGGGTGTGGGTGTATCTGTGTCTGTGTCTGTGTCCGTGTCCGTGTCCGTGTCCGTGTCCGTGTCCGTTACTTGTAAGTGAAATGTTGAATAATATTTCATTAGAACATGTTACGGTAAAAATGCTCACTAGGACAAGGTGACAGATAAACCTGGTTTTTGCACGGCTAGCTCGGCGTGCGGGTGAGGGTCTGTCGGGAAAAGCAGTTTCTTCTCCGTAGGATACACCATCTACTAAGGTCGAAATCGGGGAAACGTCGCACTAGGTTCCGGTAGGCGCCAGAATATTCCAAACGATCACACCAGGGTGTTTTAAAACACGAAATAAACGACGATACGTGGTGGTCCGAATACCCAACTTACCCCACTTACCAAATCGTAATGCTAATAGATCCAGGTGTCCGCAATGCTGCTTCACCTGAAAGGCTTCAAAATCTGCACCTTAATCTGATAAACTTACCACCGTGCAGCAATATTCAAATTCAATACTCAATACAAATCACATAGGTTCCCACTACGTTAACTTACTAATCTTCCTTAAACAAATCAAAATAACACATACCAAACTGACTTCAATTCGGTTACGAAGCTTCTCTAAACTGGTAAGCTATGTTACGTTAACTTAATCTTTGTAACAAAAAAAAAAAACTCTAAACTTCTCTCATTAAAACTCGGCGTCGCTTCCTATTTCAGCAATATATCATCATCCTTTGTCAAGGCTTAATATTAAAATAATTACTCCAAAACAGTAACTAAGATAAATATCTATTAACTCAAAATAAAACAATTAAAATTTGAACAGCATGTCAATTTGGATAAAATGATGATCGTCTACTCTTAACCTTTTACCTCATTAAATTCTGGCCAGTAGCAAAACTATCTTAAGTTAAATAGTATCCTAAAAATTTCTATAGACCTGAATTACGTCCGTACGCAAATCTTACATAAAGAAATTAAGGTAAGATTTTATTTACCTCCATGCATAAAATATTAATAGTATCGTAAACACCTTAAATAGCTTCTAAATAGACAAAGGAAACTGTCCGTGAACGTTAACAAAATGATACAATAAATTCAACAATAATTACTTCCAACAGGTTCCTCCGTTAACACACATTGCATAAAATATTCCACATAAAACACAACCAAATTTTATTCCCATAGGTCGCAAGACCAACAAACAGAATATAAATTGAATTACCGAGGTCACACAGGCAACTGGGAGATGATCCTTACTCCACGAAAGCGTCGTGTAAGGCTCGAGCGGGCCCACAGTCTTCGGCGTTACTCCTTGATGACGGCAATACCGACTCGCAGTAGATCGCTACCGCGTATTCACCTTGATTTTAAATTAATTTACAAAATTCTCCAGAATTGACACCAATAATGTCTCGTAACTTATTGAAGCAGTAGTAACTAGATTACATCACTATAATCATTTCTTTTAACTCAAAGATGTTAAGGTTCGACTAAGAAAACACTCAGCAAATTGTTTTACACAACTTAAATTAGTAAGTTTAATTACAAACAAAGCAATCTTAATCAGTTGGTGTGGTTGGGTGTTCGTTCACTACGTACACTTAACTTTTAGGAAAGGGGTTCTCTAATTACATCTGGTTAATCACGAAACTCAATAGTCGTCGGGTTCGGACTACAAAAAAAACACGAACCCAAATTTCTATCATAAATGCACTCGAAGATGTCGTTATTCTCCAATAAATTGAATTAATGAACGAGCCCGGTTGAAATGTTACTTCACAAAATATCCCAAACTTGGTTTTACTCGACTAATCTTGCAAGTCTTCAACACTACTTAAAGAAATTTCACTAGGAGCTCGCACAATTATGAAACCCCAAATTCCGCTAGTTCGAACGACTTTCCACACACACGACTCCACGCGTCAAAAGCTTAGGGAAGAGTGCTTTTTCCTTTCAAACTAACTTTTTCGCTATATTAAAAAACCGTTCCCCTCCATACAAATTCAATTAAACAAACCAATCAACCATTTAAACTTTAAAATTTCCACCCCCCTAAATATACGATGGTAGCTCGACTGAAGGCGAAGGAACTGCTACATCTGCATTTCCCTTCGACACGACACAGATATGTTATTGCAAAAGTACAACCAATCGCCCACACATAGTACTTATATGTATGAAAACCATAATTCCGACTCTCAAATTGGTCCTCTGCACGGATGCGACAGTACGGCACCAACGCGATAACAACACTTCTTTGTAATGAAATTATGTAACAAAATCAAACGAATTTATCTTAATAAAATCCCAAATATGATTCGGGCATTAACCTGAAAACTGTATTCAAAATTCCAAAAACTATACAGACTTTTATTAATGAAACTACGTAACTACACCAAAAAAAAACGTAACTCCTATCTACAATGAGTAAAGATAATGCACAATTGCACAGTCCTAAGATTCCTTTACATACAGCGCGACCTATTCAAGCAAAATATTCATTATCTACAGTAAGCTCTTAAACTAAAATTGAAAGAAAAGAAAGGATTCGGAATCTAACTAAATAGATAAAGACCTAACCAATACGTATACAGGGTGTTCAAAAAACCCTGACACTCCCCTCACAAAAATATTTTCCTTCGGAAAATATAGCCGAAGAACCACTTAACTCTACACTACGGGCAATCTACGCCAGGAACAAGAACAAATCTAACACTAAGTACAAACGTTAACCCACACAAACATGAAAGAAAACTAAGCCTAACCGCGATGGATACTCGGGACCAAAACAAGGTCATAAACCTCTCAACAAGCTCTTCTCGAACCTAAATGTACGAAGAAGTACAGAAACCGTGGTGATGTCGGTCAGGAAAGACCCCTCACAACACCTTCAAAAGCGAGTGACGTGCTACCACCCACTCGGCTTCGATAAAGGTCCTACAATGTCCGTGGTAATCATCTGCCAAGGGTTATCAATAACTGGATGTCTGGCCATGAACCCTGCTGGTTTATTCTGTTCGGGCTTATACTTGATACATGTACTACATCTATTAATATGACGGACTACGTCCCCTTTCATCTTCGCCAATAGTGTTGTCGAGAAATACGCTCATAGGTCTTAAATATTCCAGCATGTCCTGCTTTAGGGTCGTCATGATATTGCGATAAAATACGGGGTCTATCCCCTTTAGGCACTACGATACGCCACTGTGCTTCATCTCCTCTTAATCTTGGATAACTACACTTTACATGTTTCCATAATTGTCCATCCTCAACTTTCCACTGCGGGTACGCAATTGGTTTAGCAGCGATATTTCGCATCATCTTTACTATCCACCTATCACTTCCTTCCATCTTTCTTTCTTCCTCTTCCATAGTCTTGTTCGGGTCGTTACCTTCGGGTGTTACATGTTCCTCAATTACGTCAATAATCGGTACGGAGCGCGACAATGTGTCCGGTACGACATGATCCTTTCCTTTACGATGAATGATTTCAAAGCTGTACTGCTGAAGACGAATAGCCCATCGATATAATCGACCGGTAGGTTCCTCTAAATTGTGTAACCAAACTAAAGATGCATGATCAGTAATGACGGTAAATTGCGCTCCCTCCAAATAAGGTCGTAACTTCTCCACAGACCAAAGTAAACATTCCTTCTCTGTAGTTGAAAATTTCCTTTCGTTCTTCATCAACGATCTACTATTGTAACATATTATTCGTTCTTCTCCATCAATTGTGTGCGTCAACACTGAACCAATTCCATAATCTGATGTATCTGTCTGAACTGTATACAGTAGTGAAAAATCTGGACACGATAATATGGGTGTGGTAACCAAACAATCCTTAATAGTTTCAAACGCTTTTTCACAATCTTCATCCCAATTAAACTTAGCAAACTTCTTCAATAACTTCGTTAATGGTGCAATAATGGTCGAAATTTTTTTTATAAAACGACGATACCAGCTTGCTATGCAGATCAGTCGCTTCACTTCAGTTGGACTCTTTGGTGTCGGAATCTTTAAGGTGGCATTGACCTTTTCTGGATCAACCGATAATCCATTTTCGTTAACTATATAACCCAAATATCTGAGCTCGGACTGACAGAACGTAGATTTATCTCTTCCTAACGTAAGATCAGCTTCACTGAATCGTCGGAAAACTTCCTGCAAAACCTTGATGTGCTTCTCAAAAGTAGGTGGACAAAAATAGTGTCATCAAGATAGACGAAAACATATGGCTCTAATTCTGGTCCTAAAACTCGGTCTATAAATCTTTGCCAACTCGCCGGTGCGTTCGCGAGTCCAAACGGTAAACGTTTAAATTGAAACAAATCTCGATTGGGTACTGTAAATGCGGTATATTGCTTTGAATCTTCAGCCATCGGTATCTGCCAATAAGCTGACTTAATGTCCAACGATGATATGTATTTTGCGTCACGTAAGCGGTCTAAAATTGCTGAAACGTATGGTAACGGATATGCATCTCTCTCGGTAACTTTATTTATTTTTCGAAAATCCACGCAAAACCCAGAACTTCCATACTTCTTCTTCACTAGTAATATCGGGCTTGACCATGCGCTATTAGATTTCTCAATCACATCCATTTTCAACATCTTTTCCAACTCGAGATCTATTTGTTGCTGAATAAACGGCGACACACGATAATATCGCTGCTTGATTGGTTCGCTACTTGTCTTAATTTTGTGTTCTACTAAAGTTGTACATCCTAACTCCTTGCCTTCAGTGTTTGCAAAATAGCTGTCCACTACTCCATCTAATTGTCTTAATTGTTCTCCACTCAGATGTAAACGTGAGCAAATCTTCGGCTCTCCATCTTCCATAGCATTAATAGTTTCCTCATTTTCAAATTTGCACTCTCCGGAACAAAATTCGCTCGTTTCCAAAAATCGACTCCTAATATCAACTGATGTGGTATCTCCAATACAACGATGACGTTAATCGTAATAATTCTTCCCTTAATTTCGATCGGAACAGTAGCTGACCCGATACTCTTCACTGATTGACCATTAGCTACGAAACAGGTTGACGTAAATTCTCTATTTCATTTCACTCCCAAATGACTCAATTTCTCCCATCCCTTTCTTCCAATGATGGTCTTCGTAGATCCACTGTCCAATAATCTTAATAACTCTTGAACAAAAATCTTGACTGTGATGAACGGTCTCTCATCTGAATCCTTTAAATCGAAAACGTAATCTAATAAAACTTTATTCCTCGAAAAAGTTATTTCATCCTTAGCCCTTAAACTATTGTAATAAACTGCCGACTTAATGTAAATCTTGGAAGGCAATACGCAGCTAACTATTGCTTCCTTGGCCCGTTTCCCGTCTCTGAACATTTAGGACAACTCCTAACTGTCACGTCTATCTTTCCACATCGGTAACAATATCTTCTCTTCCTAGGTGTAGGACACCTTAACGCGATATGGACAGGCTTCTGGCAATTCCAACAAAGTTTGCTTCCATTCCCTTCACGACGGGTTTCTACGTCGCGAGGCTGAACACGAATTTCCGGTATCGGTGCTTTCTTTTCGAACCTCCTTCATCGGCTCAGGAGCTTCTCCTACGTAAGCTAAGTCCACTTCTAAATCAGATCGCTTCTTACTAGGCGGTACGTAATTATTCATAGCTTGGACGCGTTCTTCGATCAACCGTCCGTACTTCACGAGATCGTTAACCGAATTAATTTCCGTCAAGCCAAGTTGGGCTTGATACGATGGTGCGATATTCTTCCTTAAAACCTTCAATTGCTTTTCTTCAGAAAATAAAGTACGCATAAAGGCAATATAAATTCCTATTGGTTCGTCAATACCTTGAGTTCGTCGCTTAATTTCTTTCAATAATCGGTCATCATAATCAGCGGGTTGAAATTGAACCCTTAACAAATCAACTAACTCACGCCAAGTATTAACTTCTTTCTAACTGATCAAACATAAACTAACGCATTACCGGTAAATAAATCTAAACATTCCGCAAATAATTGGCTATCATTAACTCGTCTTGAAACTTGTAATTTCGAAATTCGTTCCAAAAATGCGCTCAATGATAACGATTTAGAGTCGCCAGAAAATGTCAAATTCTATTTACAAACTGGTATACTTTTTGCAACAAGACTTGTAACCGGTGAGGTACTCAAATTTAAATTATTAAAGGGTACGGAAACATTAACTTTTGAATTTGGCTCTTCGCTATTTGAACTATGACCTATTGATTCTAACGATGTACTTCTTAAAACTAGACGCTGTTTATTATAGATTTAGTCTTCTTTTCCAAATAGGTTGTGGGATCACTAGAATTTTTCTTATATTCACGAGAAATTAATAATTTTGACATCTTAAGGTGATAATCCTTTGAATTCACAATTACAGTTGAATTACCTCTATCAGCTGGTAATATCAATACATTTTTATTGTTTCTAATTTTATTTAAAGTAATAAATTATTGTTTATTAAGGTTTTGTTTAGGAATTTTGAAGAATATGTGCCACATTGAGTCTAATTGTATCAGCTGTTGTTGGTTCGGTGTCTTTTAAGGCGAATTCAACGTTTGTAATAATGTTTTCTATTGGAATTCTGTTAGGTGTAATTGCGAAGTTAAATCCTTTTGCTAGAATGTTCAGAGTTTCTTTGCTAAATGTTGTATCACTAAAATTCTGTACAGTTCTTAATAGTTCCAAATTCTGAAGAATCCGAAAGACAAAAATTTGTAATGAAAATCAAGGAGTGTACGAGATACCTTGTAACGGCTGCATAAGAAGTTATATTGGACAAACAAGAAAATTATATGTGAGAGCTAATGAACACAAACTGGCCATCAAACAACAAAATCCTTCGTCATCTTTGGCTAATCGTTATTTAGATACTGGACACGAAATTCACACCAATAATATTCGATTACTTGCTCCTTTATATAATTTACACGAGCGGATTACTAGAGAAGCCATTGAAATTGAGAAGAGGCCTAATGCCCTTAGCAAACGTGATGATAGTTGTAGGATACCGCATATTTGGAAGAACCTTATTAACCCTTTCAGTCACAGCGTCCCGCATAAGGGACATCAGTTTATATTGGGTTAGATATGGTCGTGGAGTTCATTTAGCGTTTGAAGTCAGCTTGTCCTGCTGGAGGGAGACCATATGCATTAAGTAAGAATATTGGCGCCATCTACTTTTAAGTAGGAAAATTTCTACCGATATTACAGTCTACCTGAATTTATCATAGTGTCATACGTGCATTTGTTTACGTTGTTTAGTGAATGGTAACATTGTTAATTTTATAAACAAAAGTGAACTATAGTGATTAGTGGTAAGTAAAGCAATTATACTTCATACCTAAATATAAAACTTTCCGGTTTATTATCGTATAGAGGAGAAATAAGGGCCCTAATTTAATGTCCCTTGAAAGGGACAAACGTACTGCGTGGACCTAAATTCCATGTTTTACGAATAAATATTGCATCCCTTTTGCAACTTTTTTTACGTGCATAACGTTGGTATATGGCTTACTCTACAGATCATGTCGCGAAGATTTCTAACAGATGAAGAACTGTTTAAATTTTAGAAAATGATGATGACTCGGACGTTCCTTTCTTATCTGATGATGAAGACGATGGATGGAACGAAGAATCGCTGCAAGCTGCTGAAGATGAGGAAGCCATTTATTTAAATAATATTTCAACCGATGAAGATGTCGAGGAAGCCGAAGAACCGCATATACAAGATGACGAGGACAATAATGATATTATGCAAAATTTAGAACAAAATACGTCGAATGATAATAATAAAGCAGATAAGCAATTGAAAGAAGAAATAAAAAAATTTTCTCAACACCACGAATTAACCGTAAAAGATAAAGTAAAATGGATGGATGACATCCAGTATGAAACGAAACCAATTGTTTGGCACTACCAAGACCCTTCAAATGTGATAGATTTACCACCATCAGTAGAATTAAAAAAAATACATTCCTGATCAAATTTTTAAAGAAATGGCAGAAATCACAAATTTATATGCCACTCAAAAGACAGTGGCTAGATTCGCTCCAACAACGGACAAAGAAATTAAAAAAATTTTCGGGTATCCACATTATAATGGGAAATTTACAATTTCCTCGTGTAAGAATGTACTGGAATACATCCATTGGAATTTCTTTGATGAAAGATAACATGGCTTTTAATAGATTCAGCAAATTGCGCCAAACCATTCATTTAGTCGACGTTACTTTACGTGAAGACGAAAACAAAGACCGTTTATGAAAGATACGTAGGTTGTATGACTCAATAAGCAACGATGTTTTGAATTACCTTTCGAAACGTACCTTTGTGTTGATGAGCAAATAGTACCTTTCAAAGGCCGCCTGAACATAAAGCAATATGTCAGTAACGAACCCAAGAAATGGGGCGTAAAGATTTTCGTGTTAGCGGGACAAAGTGGTCTCATTTGTGACTTTATAATATATCAGGGATCCACTACGGAAATAAATCCAATATATAGCAATTTTGGTTTAGGAGCTGGAGTAGTCATGCAACTTTCTGACAGAATACGAGAAAGCAATCATGGATTATTTTTTGATAATTATTTTAGTACCTATCATCTTTTTCAATTTCTACAATCAAAACTCATATATGCAGTTGGGATAGCCATACTGAATCGCTTTTTTCAAATCAAAATTACCTACAGATAAGGAAATGAAGAAATTAGGGCGGGGGTCTTCAGCGATCTCTCTCAGCAAAGATGGAATAGTAGTAACTAAATGGTACGATAACAAGGCGGTAACGACAGCCTCCAACTTCGTAGGTATCGGTACAACTGATAATTGTAGACGGTGCGATAAGAAAAAAAAATTCTACGTGGACGTCACAAGACCAAAAGCAATTAAATACTACAGCAGTAACATGGGCGGAGTAGATAAGTTAGATTTCCTGTTGAGTATCTATCGTTCTTATGTCAGATCCAGGGAATGGACAGTTAAAATGATCACGCATGCGATTGACCTTGCATTAGTAAATTCTTGGATTGAATATAAAAACAGGGCTACAACACTTGGGGTTCAAAAGAAAAATATATTGGATTTGCTCGCTTTTCGACAAGAAGTTGCTGAACATCTTATTCTATACAAAGCTCTTCCTAAACGAGGCCGACCATCAAGCGATAATTCGCCCGAAAAGAAATTCCACGAGATAAGACCACATACAGTATCTAGGTATGATGGTTACAATCATTTTCCAGAATATGATAATAAACCAGATAATTTCCGTTGCAAGATGGAGAACTGTAAGTGAAGACTCACATTTTCCTTCTAAATGTAAGGTGCATTTGTGCGTTATGAAGAACAGAAATTGTTTTCTGAATTTCACACAAAAAATAAGACAGTGAATATTCTAATTGTTTACTTATTCTTAAATTTTATATATTTAGTTTTATGTTCCATTATTACTTAATAAATTGTTTCTTGGTTGATAAAAGTATTTTACTAACTAGTCACCTTGTCCCTCCCAAGGGACATGCTGCAAAAATAAAGGATATCAATTTAATTCAACTTTTGAAATGTTACTAAGGTGCCAATTAACCATTGCACACGTTTTTAGAATTTTTTTTCTACCAGTATAAGTGTGACTGAAAGGGTTAAACAAAATTCAAAATTACCAATAACTCAAAATCTTCCCAGCATCTCGGCCAATATTACATCTACATCATCTCTAAATCCTGATACTCAAGATTCTGTTAACATTTCGGCATCTAATACAATTCCAAATTCAACGTCATATCTTGGATCTGCAAATCGAAGCAGAACTCGTTCATCAAAATTATTATAAATTAATTAGCTTGTTTCATATTTCATATACTAAATATCGTGCATGTCAAAAGATAACGATTTAATAGAATTCTCAACATTAGAAATTGTGTATTCAAAAGGTACTCTTGGTGTTATCGCCAAATTTCCGTCCTTACCAAGTGCTTCAACAGCATCATCTGAAAGAACATAATCAGAAAGGTTTATAATTGAATGTAAATATAAAAGATCTCTATCGGTTTTATCCAATGATTTCCTAGTAATATGTATATGATTACGTAGAAGAGCATTTTCCGTTCTTTTATAAGTATTAATAACTTGTTTGTTATTAAAATCTCTTTTAACATAGAGAAACTTTGGGATAATTTTTTGGTCTCGGCATCGTAATAAAAAAGTAAGTGGTGGTAGTAATTGTGCTTTGCGTTTCCGTAATTTTTCAAATTGCCTAATGGAACGATAAGTTTCCTCCTCATAAATAAATGCTTTACCAAATGTATGTTAAATTACTACAGCTCTATAATTTAACATAAGTAGTTGAAATTATAACTTGATTAAATTTTGTTAAATTAGTTGTTTGGGTATGACGTTTTTTACTGTCAGTTTTCAACTGCCAGAGGGTGTTCTGATTTGTCATCTTCAAGGCAGTTTAACCATATTTAATTTATTAATGGTCTAATTATTTTTACTAAAAATATATTCCAGGAAAAACCTTTAAAAGCATAAAATTTTCGAATTGAATGCAACAATAATTATAAACTAGACGTTTAATCGCTATCGTCCATTAGAAAAAACTTGGACTCGCGCGATAAAAACGCCAGTTTCATACTATACTATTAATGTATGTATTCGCTTTTAAGGCGTTTATAAAGTAAGTTGGTTCTCAACACCAACAGTTTAGGCAACCAACGTTACTTGGAAACCTCGACAGCGCAAGTAATTTGTCCTATTCTACGAAAGTAGTTCGGGGAGTAAACAAAAGCCGAATGCAGAATTATAGTATGAACGATGAGTCATTCTCCCACAATTATTGGTACTATATATTTTGTAAAATAAGATTTGCTGGAGGTTGCGCTAGTTAAATAAATAAAATCATTGGCATTATTACTGTACCTTTTACAACAGGAAAGTGTAGGTTCACAAAAAGAAATTACTGATTATTCTTAAGGATTTGTTGAACTATAAAAATAATAATTAAACATTTACAAAACATTTTTCTCTTTATTAAAAATAATATAAATTTAATATTTTATATTGAATATTGATTTGGTATTAATAGCATATTAAATGATAAATTTCAAAGCAGAGTTCAATAATCTTTCGAATCCTTATTGCGTTAGACACCGCATAAGTAAAGAAAAACCATCATTATATACTATAGTATGTACCTAATTAGTGTTTACCTTAACCTCTCAACCTCTTAATTCAATTTATTATTAAACACTGACATTGAAAATAATTAAGTATTTAAATAACTTCACAAACATGGCTATGTCCTAAGGCAATCATTTTGTAAATTTTAAATGTTAATTAAGTTTAAGGTATTCAGTTTAAATTTTGATCATATGTTTGACTTTTGCAATATTGAACATGCCTTCGATTTCCAAAATATTCTTGCGGATTTCAATCTAAGGTACGAACGATTGTATGATATATTTATTTAAAATAGCAAAAACAACGGAGCCCTTGAATTAAATATATCGAATATGCAATTTGACGATGAAGTATTATAAAAATGTAAAATTTAATTAACAATATTAACTCGTTGCTTGATTCTTATGCACCTATAACACACTCAGAAATAGGTTTTCTTGGTGATGTTTATTAAATAAATGATGAAGGTTAGAGATAATACGTTAAAGAAATTTAACAACGCAAAGGAAATTCGTGATTGGGAGTTGTGTATAACTTTAAGAAATGTTGTTCATAAGGTGACAATTAAAGAAAAAACCACGATAATAAACAATAGTGTTATTATTGCTCTAAAGTATAATGTGCATCTTGCAAAATAGTGCAATAACTTTAACTTCATAAATACATGTGATTCCAAAAAAGAGGAAAATTAATAAAGGTGTTGTGAGGACAAAGTTACGGGTGAGAGCTGGGTTAATGATGTAATTGAAATTTAATTATAGACTTGTTATAAATTATAAAAATATTATTCCTGGTTTATTTTTGAAGATTTTTATAAATTTTTGTAAAAGTACATAAAAAAAAACCTTTTTTCTTCAGACGTCAATAAAAGATGACATTTTAAACTTCATCTGACAACGTTAACGTTTGACATTTTCACCGGCGGCTGCAAGTCTTTTGCATCCCCTCGCAGAGGATGCAAAAGTAACGTAAGTTAGCAACTCAAACACCCAATTTGGAAAACAACGAAAACAAATTTATTGTTTAGAGTTATAAAGATTAAAAGTAGAATGTTTAAAACTAACATTTTCTCCAAAATAAAATACGCTAGAGGTAACAGTGGAGGTCTCGCTGTGTTCTAAGGAAATGGTCTTTAATTCTTCCTCTTCTACATGATCTGTACTCGTAGCGCTTGCACTAGGTGCAAAAATTTTCAAGGCTGCCTCTTTTTCTGTTGCTAGAGAGTCTGCAATATAACGCTCAGCTACAGTGCTGGATTTCCAGCCACCATGGCGTTTCAAGCACATTAAATCTGCGCCGTCGTCCACCAACAGTGTAGCTGAGGTTCTTCTTAGACAATGCCCTGTGTATTCTGTCTAGTTCGCTAATTTTAAGAAAAAAACTACCTCCCTAGGAACACTACTTATTTTATGGATTCCCATCACCGCTCTTGAGCATTTTCCATTTCCATATTTCAAAATTCATATCTCGTGAGCGCAAAGGAACATATTTGTTATATAAATTTAGGAAACATTCCCGTACAACTGTAAATGATTTAATTTTTTTTGTTTTGCTATCTGGAATTTTAATATGTAGCAGAGTTTTCAGATTCTCAATGTCATCTACCTTCATCTTCACCAATTCATCGTAGCGACATGCCCCTGAGATACCAATAATCAAAACTATCTAAAAAAATTCAAAATATAAAGACTTGTTTTCATTCTATTTCTAAAACTTACCTTCATTGCCAAATATTTTTCTTCCTACGCTTCCGATAAAAATTTGTTAAATTGATCTTTTGTAAACACTTTGGCCTGCTTTGGGGTGTATCCTTCATTCTGCTTCTTTAGATATGCACGAAGTTTCAAGTATTTGCTTATATCTACGCCATGTCGCCATGCTCAATAATGATTTTATCATCGAATATTGGGACCACATTATCGAGCTTTTCATTTTCATTTTTGTTGCTAATTCGGCAAAATAAGCTAACATTACGATTTCAGAGTAGCTTTTAATATGTTTTTCATCGCACCATTTTATAAATTGCTGAAAAGCGCGTTCATAGATTTTGCTCGATCTTGCAGGTAATAAATGATTTATTGCTGTATTAGCCGCTTCAGTAATTTCTGACTGAGTGTAGTTCTCCAAATCCATCATTCTCCTAACATTTTATTATTTTAATTTACACAAATAGTAACAAAAAGTTTAATAAAATACTTACAATAACACGGAGAATCTATACTTACAATTTTAAACTTGTTTAATGCAACCTAGCAACATCTACTGCTGCTTGCCAGAGCACGGTAAGTAAATCTAACTAGTCCTCATTTTCACAACTTAATTATTTTTCCTTATTTCACATTTAAGTGTAAAAAACGTATGAAGAAAAAAAGAGTATATTTTATGCGTCAAACCTAGAGATTGGCCACAAAAAGTGTCACTTTAGCTCCTTACAAAATAATATACTATTTTCGGTGTAGCTATTTTTTTTATACCTATTAGTTATAGTTATATTTAATTTATAATTTGTTAAAATTTTAATATTCCTTTTTTATATTTCAATTAAGTTAGGGTTGAAGATAATTCCAAGATTTATGATAGATACATATACATATACAGGGTGTCTAGAATCTATCCACGTTCTGTGGCTATCTTTGTTATTGTAAGAGATGCAGAGTCGGTTAAACTAGCAAAGTTGGGCAGAATTACATGATAATTCAAATACGGAGAAGAAAATTCAACATTGTTGCCAACTTTCTAAGATATCTGAAAATAACTAAAAATCGTCCAAATTTTCAATCGGCTTTTTAATATCCAAAATACGAAAAAGTTATAAGAGATACTTTTGATAGCTATTTTTACGCAAAATGCCAATAATGTCAATAAAAATTTTTTTAGTAATTATTTTTCGAGCAACAACCCAAACATTCATTTTTTTAAATGTGCAACTATAGGTGGTTATGGACTCATTCGATGGCTTATTTTTTTCTGATTTCAAAAATGTATAGCTTTGTATGTTTAATATTATTAGTTAACTCACAATTTCGAAACATTCTAATTATAGTATTTACTAAACATATACAATGTTTGCCGTGGTGTGCTGTGACAATTAACAACAAAACTCTGCATCCATTGACTGTAAAATAGTAGATATTGAATTATTTGTTGTAACCAGTTGTAGTTCGTACTTAAATAGTGAATATTAAATCATTAATGGCTTATTCTTCTGAAGAAAGAAATGATATGCTTTTTTGCTATTACGTGTCTAACAGAGATGCTAATGCTGCTTCGGAATTATATCTTCAAACTTATATGGAAAGAAGACAGCCCGATGTGAGATTATTTGCCAAACTCAAATCGAATTTAAAAAAAATATGGGGCTTTTACTAAACCTCAAAATGTTAAAATTAATGTTAACACAGAAACAGAAGAACGTGCTTACGTCAAATCTAAACCTACTACATCTCTTCGTGAAATTTCGAACGAGTGCAACACTTCTAAAGATGAAGCCCACGTTATTTTGAAACAAAAGAAGTTTAAGCCATGTCATTTTGATATAGGAAATACATTGTATGTTGAAGATTGTCAGAAAAGATTACGGTTTGCTACATGGTTGATTAATAAAAGTCGAGCAAACAATCAATTCCTGAAAACCGTTCTTTTTACCGATGAAGTAAAATTTACAAACAACGGCATCTTCAATAGAAAAAATCATACCCAATGGTCCCAAGAAAATCCTCATATTACTGTTGAGAGGAGAGAACAATATGCTTTCTTAGTAAACCTTTGGTGCGGTATTATCGGTACCAAAATCCTTGGGCAGGTTTTTTATTAATACATTTTAAAGTCCGAAAGATATCGAACTTTTTTACGAAACGAATGTGAAGAAATTTTTGATGACCTTCCGTTGAACATTATTAAAAATTTGAATTATTTTCAACACAACGGAGCACCAGCACACAATGGATTACTTGTGTGTAACTATTTACAGGAACGTTGTAATAATTGGATAGGAAATCGAGGTCCAATAGCTTGGCCGCCGCGATCTCCAAACTTAACCCCCTGGACTTTTTCTTGTGGGGTGCAATTAAAGGCAATGTGCACCGAGTAAAACCTGGTAATCTAGAAGATTTAAAAATAAAATTCGTGTTGCTATACAACAAATTAGAACCCACAGTTTATTAAAAGTTCAAAACGAAATTTTAAAACGATGTCAAATGTGTGTTCAAAATAATGGAGGGCATTTTCGAGCACTTCTATTATTGTGTTATCCGTTTATATTTTTTGCTATTACTCTTCGTTGTAAGATAAATTTATTTAGAACTTTTTTGCTTTGATAATGCAGTAGGGGAGGGTGGGGCAGTTTGGTACGCTTTTTTTTTCAGTAACCTACAATTGGCTAGAGAAAACATATAATGAGCAGTGATATGCGGGAATACCTTCTTGCCTATGTCGAGAAATAATGTTTATAAGTTAAAGTAATGATATATTTCGTTTCGCAATTTTCGCCCTTAGTTTCTTTTGCTCTCTTATCTGTGTTTCTAGTTCAATCTCATTTTTCTCAGGCGTATTGGTGTAGATTCTTGACCGACCTTTTTTACGATATGCCTTTTTTCGGTTGGTTTCAAGTTTAGGGTACGGTTTCATGTCTTTTGGGCTGATAAACAGTTTATGTTGAGTTACAGTAAATCTTCCACTTTGTCTAAAACAATGTTTACAATAGAATCAACCAGTGAAGCAACAAACTCCTTAACACTTTCACCTTTATTTCTAGCAGGCACTAGAATTGTGTTGCTTATAATCTTTGGAAAACTTCCGGAATCGAAATTAAGGGAAGTAGTTGCGTCGCCTATTGGTTTATCTACTTGGGAACTTAAAGACAGACCAGAACTTTCTTGTTGGTGTAAACCACCAATAAAATCTGAATCTTTAAAAACAAGGGAATTAATTGGCCAAATTAAACATTTGCGAAAAGCATTCATTATCTGGAGCGGAGTAAATGACAAAAGGTAAGGATTAGCTGTAAGCTGGGCTATGTCGTAAATAGTGATTGCTTCTCCGGGATGACTCAATATATAATCTTTGAAAGAAGTCTTGCATCGACTTTTGAAAGGGCCGTATATACCGACGTCTAGCGGCTGCATGTTATGAGTGCAGTGTGGCGAAAAAGATAGCATGACAATTCCGTTGTCTCTGCAAAAGTTTATTGTTGCCAATGAAACATGCGTTTCATGATTATCGACAATTATTAACACTTTGTTAACAATGGAACTGTTCATATGCTTTTTTATGTGCTCGAGTACCTTAACAAAAACTTTTGCCGTCATCCAACCACTATTAGAAGCAAAACCAACGGAGCCAGGTACTGAGCCAAACATAAATGCGTTCTTCATTCGAACCCTTGGATATATATATATATATATATATATATATATATATATATATATATATATATATATATAAACAGGAGGGATTGCTAAACCTGTAGCCGAAATAATTCCACAGAAGGTTACTAGATTTCCCCGTTCGGCAGATACACATTGGTCAACTTGCTTTTGTCCACTTCCACTAATAACCTGTGGAGCCTGCAACACCGTTGTTATTCCCGTCTCATCTAGGTTGAGTATTCGATCTGGAGAAAACTTATACTTTGCTTGTACGGTTGCATAGTTCTCAAAAAACAATCTAACATTTGCTGGATTAAAAGCAGAAGTTCTTGCAATGCTGACATTTTCAGGTTTTCTGTAAGATAGTTTTCGATGACGTTTCATGGAAACTTATCATCTATTCCTTACCAGCTTGCCGTTCTTCAGTCCACTTTGGAGGAAACGTTTTATTAAGTTGTGATGCATACTGATAACTCAAAGATCTAGCGTTAGCATGTGTTAGACCAAAACTCATTGCTGAAGACTTTAGAAAATATTGCTCTAGTTCGGACTCTTCCAAAGCAGAAAACACTTGTCTAGATTAATTGTCTGACTAGTTATCTTTATGTACTAGCTGCGGGTGTTGCACACGTATTTTTTGTACATGCCTGTGGAGGGTAGTTTTAGATATACCATACAATAAAGCTGCATCTCTTACTTTTCTACCATTCTTGACTACATCTGCAACGGCTTTCCTTAAAGTTCTGACATCTATTAAATCGCGATTGGTTTTTTTTGTAATTTCTAACCATTCTGTAAAGAAATAAAACAGTCACCTATCATTTAATTTACAGTCCAAAATTCCGAAAATCGTGAAAAATTATATAAAAATATAAACTAAATTTCACTTCAAAAAAATATTTATTATGTGCAGATAATAAAGAAGTAAAGGTAAATTCCGTTATTTTATGTAATTTATGTCATTTTAGATTTCAGAAAATCCATATTGAAATATAGTATTAAAGCTTCAATTAATTCAAATATCAGTGGGGCAGATTGGTACGTTGTCCCAAACTGCCCTCTATAAAATCTCCCGATCTGCCCCACACGACATTGGCTCGTAAAAAGTGAAACCGTTTGTTTTCTGTAACAGATGGTTTTCGCATTTATGCGGTAAACCTAACCTTAACTATTCTATACTAATATGGAGAAAAACAAAAAAAAATCATGCACAAATTATATTACTTTACGGTCTTATGTATATAATGTCACAATACTTACTTTAGACTCTGAAAATCTTCAAATTCTGATCAAATTTTATGACACTCACAAACACAAGATTCGTTTATGGACGCTATATTGGTACTGATTAAACAATACGACAACGATACAGCGACAAGGTCAAGAAGCGCTAGGGCGGTAAATTCGAATTGTCCCAAAGTGCCCCACGTACCAATGTGCCCCACCCTACCTTACATTATTTCTTGTTGTTTCCACAAATTTAGCAGTAGAATATAAGCTTATTTTGTTATTTAAATGTTCACGGCACACTTTAATTTGTTTAATAAATATTATAAGTACCTTTTTTTTTGAAAATTGTGAGTTAACTAATAATATTAAACATACAAAGCTATATGAAAATGTAAACTTTCACCATTAACACTCATAATAAAATACTTATCTTTTTTGGGATTTGTTAATGGTGTACTTTAAATTATACAATCTAAACGTTTCGATAACACTTACAGTTATCTTCGTCAGTAGTAATGTTTGTTAAAAATTGTTAAAGATGTAGTAAACAATTTTGTCAAATTTGAAAAATTAAAACATAAGCATAAGCCTGCTATTAGTATAACAGTTTGGGAAACATAAAGCCAACTATAAAATTTTTAGTAAAGAATAACTAGGTCATAAAATTAAATATTATTAAACTGCCTCAAAGATGACAAACCAGAACACATCTACGACGAAAGCTAACAATGAAATTTGCCAAAAAACACATTTAACAAAATTTAATCGAGTTATGATGTAAGTGTAAAGTTGTGAAAAACTTCAATTTTAAAATGATAGAAGCATTCACAAATCCAAACATTACACCAAATAAAATAACCCAGTTAAATCTAACAAAGAGATATCTTTATCAATAATTGGAAGTGTTATTAACAATGAAAAGCACAATGCAGAACGATCTTTGTAAGTTTTAATTTCAATTTAATTTCAACTACTTATGTTAAATTATATTATAGTGCTGTGGTAATTTAACATATAATTGGTAAAGCATTTGCTTCAAGGTCTAGGAAAAACACAGCAAAAAACCTAGACATACCAAAAGTTGAAAACAAATTAAAATCAAGGCGTATCATTATGCTCTTTTTTAATTATAAGATGCCAAAACCTATTTAAAAGGAGATTTTCTTCTTGTCTATTAAAATTATTTGGGTGTTTATATATTTCAATAGCTTCACGTTGCAAACGAACATAATAATGGGTTTGTCTTGACAATATTTCCATATTGTCAAATTGAATGTCATGATTTAGATTATTTAGGGCATGGTCAGCCACAGCAGACCTCTGTGGTTGACCAAATCTACAAAATCTCATATGTTCTTTGCGTCTTGTATCAAAGCTACGTTTTGTGGTCCCGATGTATACTTTTCCACATGAACAAGATAACTTATACACTCAGGAAGATGATAAAGGGTGTGACACATCTTTAGTGATCTTAAATGTTCTTTAATTTTTCTTGTAGGTTTAATGCCCTGAATAATCTAAATCATGACATTCAATTTGACAATATGGAAATATTGTCAAGACAAACCCATTATTACGTTCGTTTGCAACGTGAAGCTATTGAAATATATAAACACCCGAATAATTTTAATAGACAAGAAGAAAATCTCCGTTTAAATAGGTTTTGGCATCTTATAATTAAAAAAGAGCATAATGATACGCCTTGATTTTAATTTGTTTTCAACTTTGGTATGTCTAGGTTTTTGCTGTGTTTTCCTAGACCTTGAAGCAAATGTTTACCAATTATATGTTAAATTACCACAGCACTATAATATAATTTAACATAAGTAGTTGAAATTAAAAATTACAAAGATCGTTCTGCATTGTGCTTTTCATTGTTAATAACACTTCCAATTATTGATAAAGATATCTCTTTGTTAGATTTAACTGGGTTATTTTATTTGATGTAATGTTTGGATTTGTGAATGCTTCTATTATTTTAAAATTGAAGTTTTTTCACAACTTTACACTTACATCATAACTCGATTCAATTTTGTTAAATGTGTTTTTTGGCTGGCAAATTTCATTGTTAGCTTTCGTCGTAGAGAGTGTTCTGGTTTGTCATCTTTGAGGCAGTTTAATAATATTTAATTTTATGACCTAGTTATTCTTTACTAAAAATTGTATAGTTGGCTTTATGTTTCCCAAACTGTTATACTAATAGCAGGCTTATGTTTATGTTTTAATTTTTCAAATTTGACAAAATTGTTTACTACATCTTTAATAATTTTTAACAAACATTACTACTGACGAAGATAACTGTAAGTGTTATCGAAACGTTTAGATTGTATAATTTAAAGTACACCATTAAAAAATCCCAAAAAAGATAAGTATTTTAATACAAAGCTATATATTTAGAAATCAGAAAAAAATAAGCCATCGAATGAGTCTATAAACACCTATAGTTGCCATTTAAAAAAAATGTATGTTTGGGTTGTACCTCGAAAGATAATTATTAAAAAAAATTTTTATTCGCATTTTCCCATTTTGCATAAAAATAACTATCAAAAGTCTCTCTCATAACTTTGTCGTATTTTGAATATTAAAAAAGATATAGCCGATTGAAAACTTGGATGATTTTTAGTTATTTTCAGATATCTTAGAAAGTTGACAATTATGTTGCATTTTCTTATCGGTATTTGAATTATCATGTAATTCTACCCAACTTCGCTAATTTAACCGACTCTGTATCTCTTATAATAACAAAGATAGCCATAGAACGTGGGTAGATTCTACATACCCGGTATAAAGGATGTTCCTTAATGATATGCCGATACTGAAGGAGTTGATTCTACATAAAAAATAAGACTTTTTTTCTTATAAACATACCACCTCAAATGCACCGTTTTTGAGATAAAGGGTGTCAAAGTTTAATTTTTTTTTTGTTTTTTGTCAATATCGCGAAAACGGTTTGAGAACAGCGCCAAGATTTTACCCACGTTTTTTACTTGAAAGTACTCTTATTTTGATTACAACTTAAAAGTATTTGGAAAAGTCAGTGGCGTGGATTTTTGGTACATGTGTGAGTCCTAATCCCCCTAACTTCTAAGCCACTGAAACAAATCAGATTTTGACATGCGCATTTGAACCACCAATGTTTTCTACACAAAAAAGGTACTCCTGGTTAAAAGCGCTAAAGTAAACCGTTAACTGTTTTTTAGAATGTTGTATTAATTTATTAAGGCTACAGCTAATATTAAAATTTTAACAAAACCTACATTATGTAATTATTAAACATAAAGGAAACGTTGCAGTGTGTTTCTCGTAAGTGTTTCAAAAAAGAAATGTTTGCAATACATCTAGTTAGCATGGAATCCATATTTCACTTTCATTTTATATCTGACAGTTCATCTGACAGTTTTAGAAAGTTTCTCTCGTTTTAATGTGTTTGCTTTAAAGTAATTAGCTTTTACGTTACAATCTGATTAGTAATGGTAAATTACACAAACGCAGAAATGGCAGACATGTATTACATATGATCTCGCCAACGGTAATTCATACGAAGCCAAACGTTGTTATCAAATAAGATATCCCAATCGAGCTTTGCCAGATAGTAGAACCTTTATCAACATCCATCATCGGCTTGTTGAAACTGGTACTGTTCGAAGAGATACTTCGGAAGGTAGACCTCAAAGTGTAACACCAATAATTGAAGAAGCGGAGCTTCACCAAAACAATGACTATCCAGTATGAGAAAGATTGTTAGACAATTAGAGAATTTTGGTAGATTTTCTGTTAGATCCTTACCATATCTCAAGAGTGCAGGGATTACTTCCGCGAGACTTTCCAAGCCGTATAAATTTTTGTCGGTGGTATTTTCGTAAGATTACGCAAAATCCGCAATTTGAATCTCACATTTTGTTTACGGGCGAAGAAAACTTTTCGCGAAAGGCCATCCAGAATTTTCATAACAATCATTTGTGGTAGGAAGAAAATTCATATGCAATAACCGAAACCTATTTTCAACACCAGTTTTCGGTTAACGTATAGGCAGGAATTATTGGTAACCATTTGATTGGCCCATACCTTTTCCCGAGACAGCTTGATGGACAGTTTTACCTCAACTTCCTTCAACAAGAATTGCCTTTGCTGTTGGAGGATGTTCCTGTAGCAAGGAGAAAGCGTATGAGGTACATGCACGATGGTGCACCAGCACATTTTAGTTTAATGGTTCGGAACTACCTACAAGCTATATGAAAATGTAAACTTTCACCATTAACACTCATAATAAAATACTTATCTTTTTTGGGATTTTTTAATGGTGTACTTTAAATTATACAATCTAAACGTTTCGATAACACTTACAGTTATCTTCGTCAGTAGTAATGTTTGTTAAAAATTGTTAAAGATGTAGTAAACAATTTTGTCAAATTTGAAAAATTCAAACATAAACATAAGCCTGCTATTAATATAACAGTTTGAGAAACGTATAAGCCAACTATAAAATTGTAGTAAAGAATAACTAAGTCATTAAAATTAAATATTGTTAAACTGCCTCAAAGATGACAAACCAGAACACTCTCTACGACGAAAGCTAACAATGAAATTTGCCAGCCAAAAAACACATTTAACAAAATTTAATCGAGTTATGATGTAAGTGTAAAGTTGTGAAAAACTCAATTTTAAAATGATAGAAGCATTCACAAATCCAAACATTACATCAAATAAAATAACCCAGTTAAATCTAACAAAGAGATATCTTTAT
This sequence comes from Vesta saturnalis, assembly GCA_036346205.1. Classification (NCBI taxonomy): domain Eukaryota; kingdom Metazoa; phylum Arthropoda; class Insecta; order Coleoptera; family Lampyridae; genus Vesta; species Vesta saturnalis. Next base: position 2,615,001 of record JARFJB010001603.1, on the reverse strand, counting down.
CAATAATTGGAAGTGTTATTAACAATGAAAAGCACAATGCAGAACGTTCTTTAATTTTTAATTTTAATTTAATTTCAACTACTTATGTTAAATTATAGTGCTGGGTAATTTAACATATAATTGGTAAAGCATTTGCTTCAAGGTCTAGGAAAAACACAGCAAAAACCTAGACATACCAAAAGTTGAAAACAAATTAAAATCAAGGCGTATCATTATGGTTTTTTTAATTATAAGATGCCAAAACCTATTTAAACGGAGATCTTCTTCTTGTCTATTAAAATTATTCGGGTGTTTATATATTTCAATAGCTTCACGTTGCAAACGAACATAATAATGGGTTTGTCTTGACAATATTTTCATATTGTCAAATTGAATGTCATGATTTAGATTATTCAGGGCATGGTCAGCCACAGCAGACCTCTCTGGTTGACCCAATCTACAAAATCTCATATGTTCTTTGCGTCTTGTATCAAAGCTACGTTTTGTGGTCCCGATGTATACTTTTCCACATGAACAAGATAACTTATACACTCCGGAAGATGATAAAGGGTTTGACACATCTTTAGGTGATCTTAAATGTTCTTTAATTTTTCTTGTAGGTTTAAAAATAGTCCTAATGCCATATTTGATTAGGATTTTTTCAATTCTATTTGTAACATTAGCTATAAAAGGAAGAAAAGTAGTACCAACATTAAGAACTGGTTTTTCTTTAAGGTTACGCCTAGAAGGTGTAATAACATTATTAATATCTGTAAGTGAATATCCATTATCTTGTAAGGATTTTCTTAAATATTTATATTCATCATTCAAAATTCAGGGTCACAAATTCGTTTTGCTCGATCTACTAAAGATTTAATTACACTAATTTTTGACGTGGATGGTGGTTGGATAATTTATGAAGGTATCTATCAGTGTGTGTCGGCTTTCTGTAAACCTTAAAAGATAGTGAATTATTATTTTAGATATTAATATGTCAAGAAATGGTAAACTTCCATTAGTTTCTTTTTCCATGGTAAACTGAATACTAGGATGTATACCATTTATAAAAACCAAAAACTCATGCAGTGCTTCTTCTCCATGTCTCCAAATAGTGTCATCTACATATCTATACCAAACTGAAGGTTTTTTAGGTGTATTTTGTAACGTTAATGTTTCAAATTTTTCCATATAAAAATTAGCTATAACAGGACTAAGGGGACTACCCATTACTACACCTTCAATCTGTTCATAAAATTTACTATTCCACTGAAAATAAGTTGTAGTAAGACAGTGCTCAAAAAGAATGGTTATGTCCTTTGGAAAAAGATGATCTATGTATTCCATAGTTTCTTTTAGAGGTACTTTTGTAAAAAGTGAAATAACATCAAAACTAACCATTATATCACCCTCTTCAATTTTGAAACTATGCATTTTTTCAACAAAGTCGGCAGAATTTTTAATGTAATGGGGTGTTTCTCCTTTATGAGGTTGTAATAACAATGTAAGATGTTTTGCAAGGTTATATGTAGGAGAACCAATTGCAGTAACAATAGGCCTTAAAGGAATATTAGGTTTATGAATCTTTGGTAAACCATATAGTTTTGGTGAAATAGCTTCAGAGTTAGATAGTTTCTTCTTTATTTCTTCAGGAATAGATGATAATTTAATCAGCTCTTTTGTTTTTAAAAGAAACTTTTTTGTTGGATCTTTTGGTATTTCACGATAAGTTTCTGGTCCCAACAATTGTTCTATCTTAGTGTTATAATCGTTCATATTTAATATAACAGTTGCATTACCTTTATCTGATTTTAATATTATAATACTTTCATTGCGTTTAAGATCAAGTAAAGCATGTCGTTGACGAAAGGATAAGTTGCTCTTTGGAGGTTTTGTTTTACGTAATATGTTAACGGTGTTATATCTAACTTCATTAGCAGCATCAAAAGGTAATAATCTATTGGAGTTTTCGATGTTGGAAATTATATCTTCAAAAGGTGTTATCGCAAAATTTCCTCCTTTAGAAAGCGCTTCAATAGCATAATGTGAATCAAGATTATCAGAAAGGTTTATAACTGTTTTTTTATAATCAATAGATGGTCTATTATTTTGTCGTTTGTATAATTTATTAAATTTTTCTTTCTGACGTTGACATGAGATGTCAAAATTTATTTTCATAGATTTAAACGTTATAGAATCAATTTTATCCCAATCTTCTTTATTCAAAATAGATGAAATTTCTAAATGTAAATATAAAAGATTTTTATCGGTGTTATCCAGTAACTTCCTAGTAATATGTATTTGATTACGTAGAAGAGCATTTTCAGTTCTTCTGTAGATATTATTCGCTTGCTTGTTATTAAAATTTCTTTTAATATAGATAAACTTTGGGATAATCTTTTGGTCTCGGCATCGTAATAAAAAAGTGAGTGACGATAATAATTGAGCTTTACTGCTTTTCTTCCTTTTATAGCTAATGTTACAAATAGAATTGAAAAAATCCTAATCAAATATGGCATTAGGACTATTTTTAAACCTACAAGAAAAATTAAAGAACATTTAAGATCACCTAAAGATGTGTCACACCCTTTGTCATCTTCCGGAGTGTATAAGTTATCTTGTTCATGTGGAAAAGTGTACATCGGAACCACAAAACGTAGCTTTGATACAAGACGCAAAGAACATATTGTAACGAATCTATAATTTCCGTTACCGAGCAACCGTATAAATTGTTAAATAATGATGTATTAACCGCCCGGTATACTTGTGATTTTCATGATAATTCATAAATTCACAAAATTTTAAAATATAAACATTTCCATTTCACATAGAAATATTTCAGGTTAAAAGACGAGTTTTCTTATCTAATACGTCAAACGCAACATGTTTCGGACTATTCAAAAACTTGAATAAAATTATTATATATACGACTTTTGTGAAGTGCGTGTGGTGCCCTGATCTATAAGAGTAAGTTTGTTGATTAAGCAAATTAATTTGATTTACCTACTACTGTTGATGTGGTGATAAATTACCGTCCGCTACTTTTACATAACGAGATACAAGTAGTAAATCTTATCTTTGTAGATATTTTGTTTACGGAAAATATATTTAAATATGTATATAAAAGTATCTGCACGGGTGTAATTATTCGATAAGCGTGTTATCAACGAGGTTCTTTGCAGTTTAGCAACGCTAGCGTTACCGTCTTATTTAATTCAGTATTTCTATTAACACTAAGTCATTTAGGCATTTTTTTTATACTTTAATAGTTGAACATAAAATTATTTTCAAGTCACAAATCAATTGCACATTAAGTTTGCCCTAAGCATTTACAGGCACGTAATTGTTTAGTTTAATTGGAATGTGGATAATCACCGATTACAGGTTAAATTCAAGTTTGACAACGACCGTTTGCAGGAATAATTTTTTTCCCTCATTCCATTTGATTGCATTTTATAATTAGGATTTGTTTTTTTCTCTAAAAGATAATTTTAGGTTTGACTCCGAGCATCTCCTGGAATACCATTTTGTTCCATTTTGTTAGGCTACAGTAATTCGCAACTGATTGATTTTGTTTAGCCCGAATTTGCTGGCACACATAAATCCGTTATACAGCCGCCTTTATTAGTTTATAGCCTGATTAGACAAATACGATTTTTTTTATGTTTGTATTGGTTTCACGAATTGAATTTTACTTTTACACCAAAGTCGACAACCGTGTATATACCGGTTACTCTTAGTATTTTAAGCACTGTAGTTGTTAATTTTATTTTAACTAGTACAATTTTTTTACAACGATTAGCTGACTCGTTTGTGAAAGTTAATCACCCCTATTTACGTTGTCGCCTTATTTTTTTTTGATCCCGTACATGAATCGCCTTATCTGTTAAGTTGTTAAATTACAACAATTATTTTGGCCATATATTCGTATCCGTACAGACGGATTAAAAGAGTTAATTGTTTTAGTTTTTATGCACTCGCTTTATTAATTCGTAGCCTGTTTAGGCGAGCACGATTTTTGGATATTTCTTTATTTTAGGAATTTAGGTATTATTTTTTTTTCCGCCACCGTTGGCGAAAAATTATTTTATTAAGTGATATCGCCAAGCACCATAGTGTGTTTTTTTTCTTTTCAGCTGCCCGAATAAATTAGAGGTTGAGTCCTTACACCGTGACCACCCAATTTTTTTGCGAGTATTGTTTTTTGTACCGAGACATACCTATTAATTTAATTTTTTTTCACTTACCCGCGACAACAAAATTAATATCTTTACTGTGACCGAGAGTTTGGTTTATATTTTTGTTTTGTTTGACGAATCGTTCTGTTATTTAATTTCAAACTTATAAAATTAATTTTTTTATTATTTATCCGACACTGAAAACATTTGCTTCCGACCTTCGTATTAGGAGTTTTATTTTTTTGGTAATTGAATTTATTTTGGAGTCACAATACCGAGACCGCGCATTTCTGACTCAACAACGACACAAGTTTTAAATACCGGCACCGATTTAAATCTTCCGAAACCCTGGTAGGCCGACGTCTTCACTGACGCTACTTGGACCGCTTTTACCCATTTAATTCTCCGCGAAGAGGAATCTAGGCCTCTATATAACCAGTTACCTAGATTGGCGCTCGAGTAACCCGATTATACCGCGATAGTCCAACCGCAGTTCACCGCTTTGATAATAACTAACCGTCCACCGAAGGTAAAAGCGTTATAAATTTGGCGCCCGAGCATATTTAGAAGATTTATACCGGTGTTTAAATAAACTTAAATCGTTTTGTTCAAAATTTTCTTAGGAAAATGCTCACGAGAAGCCCACCACCATATAGACCTGCGACAACGTCTGCCGATCGCGAAATAGACGCGACGATATTACCGGGCGAAACAAACGCGGATAGCGAACTAGTATATGAACTCCCAGTTGAAGAGGCAGCGTACAACCCCTACGCAGAAGACGAACGCGTTAGCTGGATATACCGCCTGCGTAAACCCAAACTCCAAGGGGAGTTAGCCAAGCTCGGTTTGTCCGTAGAAGGCAACCAAGCAGATTTACGCCGTCGCCTTAGCCAGTACATCCGAAGTGGGACTCGCCCACCGACCGTGATCGCTACCACTGCCCCGTTTATACCGGTAACTACATCAAGCATAACATCGTTTTTAATGCAACCGCCGGTTACGACTCATCCGCTGACCACGCTAACAACGGTTTATTGCACAAATACCATAACGCATGCGCCGGTATCGACATTACCGCATGCGGTTTGGTCAATGCCAACGCCAATACAACCGCCGGCATTTCAACATCCGCCGGTATCTCAACAACCGCTGGTGCAACAACAGCCGCCACCTGTACCACCACCGAGAATCGAAACTCGGGGATGGAACGTCGAGTTTGACGGTACCACCGATCCAGTCTCGTTCTTAGAACGAATGGAGGAAATCAGCGAACGGTACGATATCTCGCTGAATGATTTAATCATAGTTTTACCGGACTTACTTACCGGTAACGCACTGTCCTGGTACCGCAACAATAAATACCGCTGGCAGGACTGGAACACGTTCTTGGACGATTTTCATAATTGTTTTCTTCCGATTGACTACCATATCAACCTGGAAGCCGAAATCAACCGCCGCGTACATAAGCGCAACGAACCGGTAATGACATTCATTAACGAGTTGCAAACCCTAATCCGGCGACATGGCCACATGTCTGCCGAACAAGAATTATACTGGTTACACCGGAATTTATTACCGGAATACCGCATGTACGTACGCCGCTCCGATTTCCAGTCTATTGCCGAGTTGATACAAATAGTGCGCAATCACGAACAACTTCAAATAGAGATTGCAAACTCACGACGTTTTTCGGTTTCCGTTCAGAACGTCCAACGACCGACGAATTACACGCGCCCGCCCGAATCTCCGACATACAGGCCCCAATTTTCAAGACCGGAACACTTAACAAATAGTGCACCTCGGTTTGAGGCCCCAAATCGCCAAAGTTCTGGCAGGCCAACGTACAGTACTCCGTCACCTAGGGTACCAGATAATAACCGGCAGAACCCACAACGATCTGCCCCCGTTTCAACTCCGATACCACCACTTCATCCGAGTCGACCGCCGCCTCAAAGGCCGACTCGACCACCACCCACTCCGCTGCGTCGTACTGACGCACCCGTCCGACCTAACCAAAGGGAAGCGGCAAGCGCCCCTTCTACCGACACCGACCCTGAATGCTGGAGGTGTGGCCAGAGAGGTCATTACCGTACCCAGTGCCGTAATGGTCCAGTACTTTTCTGTTCCCGTTGTGGCAGGCGTAACATTTTGTCACGTAACTGTCCATGCGACCGACCGGGAAACGACCAGTGAGAGCTTCCGCTGGGAGGCCTGAAGCTCTCTCTCCCACAACCGCCTCCACCGCTAACGACCCCCGCCCATTTGTTACCGTTTATATCCCCGAACAACCTTTTACAGCGTTAGTTGATACCGAATCCGCTATTACCTTTGTTGGTGACAAACCTGCTTCTTTATTGGCCGAGTCGACCCAACTTCCGAAGTACACCAAAGCAACTGGTATCTCTAACCAGTCCGTCATTATTCGGCAAGCCTTCTATTCAACCATTAAAGTCTTGGATACCGAAATCCGGCATTTAATACATCATGTTCCGTCGCTATGTTACGACGTGCTCTTGGGGATGGACTTTTTAGCAAGGACTAGTTTTCATTTTAATATGAAATCCGGAAACCTTTTCCTTGAAAACCGACTTGTCCCTAAGACCACAAAACCAACACCGACGAGTAACGACTGTCACGCCATCACCCTTTGACAGCTATTGAAGAAAACCAGCTGCACAGATTCCTAAATACCGAACTCCGAGATTCCAAACAATACAAGGCACTACCGATTTGGTAGAACATGATATCCGTCTCACTACACTTACTCCCATCAAGCAACGATACCGTCCCTCAACCCGAAAATGCAAAACCTCGTAAACGAAGAGGTCGACCGTATGATACATGAAAATATAATTGAACCCGCGAAAGCCCGTGGAGCTCACCTATCGTCATCGCAAAGAAGATGGCAAAGCACGCTTTTGCATCGACTTCAAAAATTAATGAAATATCCGTAAAAGATGCCTACCCATTACCTTTTATCCATCACATCCTAGACCGACTACGTCACGCGCGATACATTTCCAGCATCGACTTGAAGGACGGTTATTGGCAAATCCGTTAACACCGAATCCCGACCGATCACGGCATTTACCATTGCCGGCCGTGGTCTATTCAATTTAAAGTGATGCCGTTTGGCCTTCACTCCGCACGCTACCTTTCAGCGGCTATTAGACCGCATTATAGGCCCTAAATGGAACCGTACGCTTTTGCGTACCTGGACGATATTATTGTGTTGGAAACTTTTGACGAACACTTAGCAAATTTAAAAGAAGTGTTTCGCAGGCTAAGAGCAGCTAACCTCCGTATAAACCCGGACAAATGTCAATTTTGCCGTAAGGCATTAAAATATTTGGGTCACGTCGCCAGTGACGGCGGAATACAAACAGACCCTGACAAAGTTACTGCTATCATCGAAATGCACCCCACACAACGTCCGAAGTCTACGAAGGTTCTAGGGATGTCATCCTGGTACCGCCGTTTTACCGAACTTTTCTAAAAGCGTACTGCCTCTAACTAACCTCCTACACAAAGACGTACGCTGAAATGGTCAAACGAGCAGACTACTGCTTTGAACAACTAAAGACCGCTTTAGTTAATTCCCGTACTACTGCCCGAATTTCAATGTTCCTTTGTCTTTCAAACCGATGCATCCGAAAGTGGGTTAGGTGCCGCCCTAACTCAAACCATAAATGGCGAAGATCATGTAATTGCGTATGCCAGCCGAACGTTGAGCTCCCGGAACGAATTATTCAGTAACGGAAAAAGAATGACCTTGCCATAGTTTTCGGCATTGAAAAGATGAGGCCATATCTCGAGGGATATCGCTTCACAGTTATAACCGACCATCAATCCCTAACCTGGCTCCATTCCATAAAAGTCCAGCTGGCCGCCTTGCAAGGTGGAGTATTTTCCTGCAACAATTTGACTTCAAATTAAATACCGAAAGGGGTGATGAACCGTGTGGCCGATGCTTTATCCGTGACCCGCTCCCTACTACCGAAAATGAAATCTTTGCTATAGAGCTCCCTGAGTGCAATTGGTATACTCAAAACTGTATGAAGTTACACATCATCCCGACCGACTGCCGGATTACTGTATCAGAGAAGTCCGACTTTACCGCCATTTAAATACAAATGAATTAAAGGGCGAATTAATTACCGACCCCTGGACCCTGGGACATAGTTAGCTCCGACATCATAGGACCACTACCCCGATCATCTAAAGGTCATTCTTATCTAGCCGTTTTTCAAGACCGTTTTACAAAGTGGGTAGTTGCCAAACCTCTAGGAAAGCTACCGCCACTACCATCTCAGAAGCTTTATACGCCGATGTTATTACCAAGTTCGATACACCACGTGTGGTACTAACCGATAATCGCCCACAGTATGATAGCCATGCTTTCAACTACTTGCTATCAGAACTCGGCATCCACCACCGTTATACCCGCTGTACACTCCGCAAGCGAACTCCGTCGAAAGGGCGAACCGCACGCTGAAAACCATGATCGCCCAGTTTTGCGATAACAATCACCGCGATTGGGACCGTCACCTTCCCGCCCTAACTTTCGCGATGAACACGGCCGTACAGGAATCGACCAGATTTACCCCGCTTTCTTAAATTTCGGTCGCGAACTGGAACTTCCGGGAACCTTGCGACGCGAAACCGACCCGTCACCAAACTCTGACGAGGTAAACGCCGAAGACATTGCGCCCGCTCATAGTCGCCGACTAGGTCAATTAGAAGACATATTTCAATTGGTACGGCACAATTTAGGCCGCGCATACACTAAACAGGAAGGCCACTACAATCTACGACGCCGCGAATGGAAACCGCACCTGGGAGACCGTGTCTTACGTAAGGAACATCCGTTATCCTCTGCCGCACAGGGCGTCGCCGCCAAGCATGCGCCGAAATACTCCGGGCCGCATATAATTACTAAGGTCCTGTCTCCCGTCGTTTTTAACTTAAAACACACCGCCGACAACCACAAATTAATCCGGATACACGTCAAGGACCTCAAACCCTACCTTTCGAACGAGTCAACCGCGTAAGGGGCGAGGAGCACCGCTTAGTGAGAAACGAAAAGACCGCTAATAAAAAAAAACTTTGTTACAGGACTATGAACCGAGGGAGTAGTGAACAAGAGGAAGGGGAGGCAAATCGACGAACACGTCGGCTCTGGTGGCGAAGGCCTCCGAGGGGGCCAACGGGGGCCCAGAGTACCCAAGAACCGATCCGCCGACCACTCATGGTGGACAGAGCCACCTCGCCTGGACCCGTGGGTGGGGGGGGTGCCGGGGTCCTTTCAACTACAGCAGACGCCACCAAATCCCACCGCCGCACCATATATAGCGGCCGCCCGTTCCCCGACTCGTGCCGCCGACCTGTGTTGGAGATGCGGGGAGACGGGCATCCGACGGGAGTCTTGTTTGGGCCGCTCCCGCCTGTTCTGCTCATGTTGCGGGACGTTGGGGGTCCTTTCGGGACAGTGCCCGTGCGGTCCCCGCCAATGAAAAGTTTGTACAAGGAGGCTACCTTAAGTTACAAATTATAAGGTTTAAGTTCATTGAATATATTTAGTTGTAAAAAAAAAATTACCTACCTCACTCCGACCCACCTGACGCCGTCAGCTCACAGAAAAAACTACGTTTTTTCTTCCGAAGGACGAGGGGTGTGTAACGAATCTATAATTTCCGTTACCGAGCAACCGTATAAATTGTTAAATAATGATGTATTAACCGCCCGGTATACTTGTGATTTTCATGATAATTCATAAATTCACAAAATTTTAAAATATAAACATTTCCATTTCACATAGAAATATTTCAGGTTAAAAGATCGAGTTTTCTTATCTAATACGTCAAACGCAACATGTTTCGGACTATTCAAAACTTGAATAAAATTATTATATATAACGACTTTTGTGAAGTTGCGTGTGGTGCCCTGATCTATAAGAGTAAGTTTGTTGATTAAGCAAATTAATTTGATTTACCTACTACTGTTAATGTGGTGCATAAATTACCGTCCGCTACTTTTACATAACGAGATACAAGTAGTAAATCATATCTTTGTAGATATTTTGTTTACGGAAAATATATTTAAATATGTATATAAAAGTATCTGCACGGGTGCAATTATTCGATAAGCGTGTTATCAACGAGGTTCTTTGAGTTTAGCAACGCTAGCGTTACCGTCTTATTTAATTCAGTATTTCTATTAACACTAAGTCATTTAGGCATTTTTTTTATACTTTAATAGTTGAACATAAAATTATTTTCAAGTCACAAATCAATTGCACATTAAGTTTGCCCTAAGCATTTACAGGCACGTAATTGTTTAGTTTAATTGGAATGTGGATAATCACCGATTACAGGTTAAATTCAAGTTTGACAACGACCGTTTGCAGGAATAATTTTTTTCCCTCATTCCATTTGATTGCATTTTATAATTAGGATTTGTTTTTTTCTCTAAAAGATAATTTTAGGTTTGACTCCGAGCATCTCCTGGAATACCATTTTGTTCCATTTTGTTAGGCTACAGTAATTCGCAACTGATTGATTTTGTTTAGCCCGAATTTGCTGGCACACATAAATCCGTTATACAGCCGCCTTTATTAGTTTATAGCCTGATTAGACAAATACGATTTTTTTTATGTTTGTATTGGTTTCACGAATTGAATTTTACTTTTACACCAAAGTCGACAACCGTGTATATACCGGTTACTCTTAGTATTTTAAGCACTGTAGTTGTTAATTTTATTTTAACTAGTACAATTTTTTACAACGATTAGCTGACTCGTTTGTGAAAGTTAATCACCCCTATTTACGTTTTCGCCTTATTTTTTTTAGATCCCGTACATGGATCGCCTTATCTGTTAAGTTGTTAAATTACAACAATTATTTTGGCCATATATTCGTATCCGTACAGACGGATTAAAAGAGTTAATTGTTTTAGTTTTTATGCACTCGCTTTATTAATTCGTAGCCTGTTTAGGCGAGCACGATTTTTGGATATTTCTTTATTTTAGGAATTTAGGTATTATTTTTTTTTCCGCCACCGTTGGCGAAAAATTATTTTATTAAGTGATATCGCCAAGCACCATAGTGTGTTTTTTTTCTTTTCAGCTGCCCGAATAAATTAGAGGTTGAGTCCTTACACCGTGACCACCCAATTTTTTTGCGAGTATTGTTTTTGTACCGAGACATACCTATTAATTTAATTTTTTCACTTACCCGCGACAACAAAATTAATATCTTTACTGTGAACGAGAGTTTGGTTTATATTTTGTTTTGTTTGACGAATCGTTCTGTTATTTAATTTCAAACTTATAAAATTAATTTTTTTATTATTTATCCGACACTGAAAACATTTGCTTCCGACCTTCGTAATAGGAGTTTTATTTTTTTGGTAATTGAATTTATTTTGGAGTCACAATACCGAGACCGCGCATTTCTGACTCAACAACGACACAAGTTTTAAATACCGGCACCGATTTAAATCTTCCGAAACCCTGGTAGGCCGACGTCTTCACTGACGCTACTTGGACCGCTTTTACCCATTTAATTCTCCGCGAAGAGGAATCTAGGCCTCTATATAACCAGTTACCTAGATTGGCGCTCGAGTAACCCGATTATACCGCGATAGTCCAACCGCAGTTCACCGCTTTGATAATAACTAACCGTCCACCAAAGGTAAAAGCGTTATAATATGAGATTTTGTAGATTGGGTCAACCAGAGAGGTCTGCTGTGGCTGACCATGCCCTGAATAATCTAAATCATGACATTCAATTTGACAATATGAAAATATTGTCAAGACAAACCCATTATTATGTTCGTTTGCAACGTGAAGCTATTGAAATATATAAACACCCGAATAATTTTAATAGACAAGAAGAAAATCTCCGTTTAAATAGGTTTTGGCATCTTATAATTAAAAAAGAGCATAATGATACGCCTTGATTTTAATTTGTTTTCAACTTTTGGTATGTCTAGGTTTTTTTCCTAGACCTTGAAGCAAATGCTTTACCAATTATATGTTAAATTTCCACAGCACTATAATTTAATATAAGTAGTTGAAATTAAATTGAAATTAAAAATTACAAAGAACGTTCTGCATTGTGCTTTTCATTGTTAATAACACTTCCAATTATTGTTAGATTTAACTGGGTTATTTTATTTGATGTAATGTTTGGATTTGTGAATGCTTCTATCATTTTAAAATTGAAGTTTTTCACAACTTTACCCTTACATCATAACTCGATTAAATTTTGTTAAATGTGTTTTTTGGCTGGCAAATTTCATTGTTAGCTTTCGTCGTAGAGAGTGTTCTGGTTTGTCATCTTTGAGGCAGTTTAACAATATTTAATTTTAATGACTTAGTTATTCTTTACTACAATTTTATAGTTGGCTTATACGTTTCTCAAACTGTTATATTAATAGCAGGCTTATGTTTATGTTTGAATTTTTCAAATTTGACAAAATTGTTTACTACATCTTTAACAATTTTTAACAAACATTACTACTGACGAAGATAACTGTAAGTGTTATCGAAACGTTTAGATTGTATAATTTAAAGTACACCATTAAAAAATCCCAAAAAAGATAAGTATGTTATTACCTACAAGCTGTTTATACAAATCGTTGGATTGGTGTCGGCGGGCCTCAAGGATGGCCAACAAGATCCCCCGGTCTTAACAGCTTAAATTTTGTTTATGAGGCCATCTTAAGGCGCTAGTGTACCCACGTTCTATTAATACTGATGCAGAATTGAGAGACAGGATAATTACCGCTTGTGACACAATTAAAAATACCCCGGAAATATGTCAAAGCGTGCGCAGTTCCACGAGAAGAAGAGGGGAAGCATGTATATTAAGTGGAGGAAGCCATTTCTTACAATTTTTATAATGCCTAGTAGTTCTATGTTATGTGTTGCAATTTTTTTTTTAAATATTAAGTTTTTAAGAAAAAGTTTTGCCAAATGCATGTAAAATCACCAAGCTCACGTTAAATACTTACTGTAACGTTTATTTTGTGTTTAATACTTAGATAATGTAGGTTTTGTTAACATTTTTGTATTAACTGTAGTCTTAATAAATTGTTAATACAACATTCTAAAAAAGTGTGTTTTTTTAGGGCCATTTTTTTCAAAACAGTTAACTTTAGCGCTTTTAACCAAGAGTAACTTTTTTGTGTAGAAAACATTGGCGGTTCATATACGCAGGTCAAAAATCTGATTTTTTTAGTGGCTTAGAAGTTAGGGGGATTAAAACATACAATGAACCTAAAATCTACGCCACTGAATTTTTCAAATACTTTTAAATTGTAATAAAAATAAGGGTATTTTCAAGCAAAAAACATGGGTAAAAGCTTGACGCTGTATCTCAAACTGCTTTCGAGATATTGACAAAAATCGAAACAAAAATTAAACTTTGCACCCTCTCTCCCAAAAACGGTGCGTTTGTTTATAAGAAAAAGTGTAATTTTTTTATGTAGAATCAACTTCTTCAGTATTGGCATGTCATTATATATATATATATATATATATATATATATATATATATATATATATATATATATATATATATATATATATATATATATATATATATATATATATATATTTACATCCATAAAATATAAAAAGTTACATTGAATAGTTAAGACAAACCTCTTAGATAATCCAACATAGAATTATGATTGTAGGTTACAACCTTGTTCAAGATCGTTATGTCAGCTGATTCATAGTTATTTCGTTTTCTAACTGGTTCATAATCTGCACAAATTTTTCGTAATCATCGTCATAAGATTTTTGAATTCTTTTCAATGTTGTTAGAATAAATTGATGGTTGATTGATCGAAGAACCAAAATGTTTCTGTGACACGCTTCTGCAAAATTATTGGTTCTGTCTTCACCATCCAACCATCTATTAGATGTGAAGTTGCCAAATGTTTTCTCAAATTCTGCATCAAATGAAAAAAGCATCCATTGATGTGAGACTGAGAGAATACTTCTTCTAGTGCGATGTACTGCTAATTCAAAATCTACCAATACACGTTATGGATAGAAATTTGGCCACAATCCCTTTATCATTCTGAAGAGTTTTCTGTAAGTCTCTTGTTTTTTATTGGGAAATAAACATTATAATATAGTAAATACATATCCTACCTCCAGACGTGCTAGTATCACAAATATTTGCGAAAATAGGAGCGGTGACAACGAAAATGCGCCATCCATAAATACTTCATTAATTTGATTTGCCCAGGTTGAATGTTATTCTCTTCCGAATATAAGAATTCTCTCGGGGTCAGCCTCACCTGAAATAATGAATATCGTTAGATTACTTTATTGTAACTATACACAGTGATTTAGTAATTTCGGTAAATCAAGTAACTGTAGAAATATTAGAAAATATGCATACATGAACGTCTTATTACCTGAATCTGATAACAGAAATAGCTCGAAATGTCCTGGTCGGTCTTCGTATGTGCGTAATTCTTCTGAAATCGTTATATCTTCTCTTCTCTCACGATTTCGTACCTCTTGATTTTCTTGTTTCCTTACTCTTTGCACCATTTTCCTTACAGAATCGATATTGGGTAGAATTCCCTGGGTTGCAAGTTGGAATCTTTGCAACATTCTACCTTTTAATTGTGATGGATTTTCTCTTGTTACCGTGGCGTACGTTTTCAATTCTGTTGTTAAGCGAGCAACTTCAACCCTTGAAGCTTTTTCTTCTCGACAAGTGTGTGGAGTTCTTTCTGAATGAAAGGATATGTCCGAAGTATTCGTCCAAATCCTTTCCTTACACTTGAACTTTCTTCTGTCACAGCGCCAGACATCTATAGTGCCTTCGTTATTTCCTATATTTTTGACATAAGGAAAACCGTTCCATGCAAACTTTTCGAAATTTCGCTGAGATTTAATTTCATTCATTTCGTTCACTTGTGTAGGTGAAACTTAGAATATAAAATGGGTAACTCATACATAACTTATTTTATTCTAAAACACCCCCCTTTTACGTTTATGCGCCCTCTCCTATAGAAAATCAGAAATAATATATATTTAATTGTTTATCATAATATAGCAGACAAATCATCCTGTAATTCTCGGCTAGATAAATGTTAACAGATTTAATCCTTTTTGGTAATGACTTTCCCATTTTCGGTCATTAATAATACATTGAAAACAAGAAAAATAGTCTCGTAATTGTTTTGCTAGACAATTGTTAATAATTTATAATTAAGTTTCCATTATGTCATTAACGCTTTCAACCGTGCAGCACTATTCTAATTTTCCCCTTTTCTGGAAATATAGATATGTATTTATGGAGTTATAGTTATTATATGCTATATTTCAAGATATATTACATAAATAAATAATACACCGTTGATTATTATCGTGGCTGTCGGCCACTCGGCCGTCGGCGACATTGCCGTTGGCCACTTGCCTATCGGCCAGATTACCGTCGGCGTCGGCCACTTGTCCTGTTCAAGCATCTTAATATGTTTTCTGAGATTAATAAACCAACTGTCGCTGTCGTTAATCGATCCTGATTTAATACATTTTTATAACAATAATAATAAAATATTTCATTTGTGGTACATTAATAAAAAAGTCATTAGTTGTTAGTTCATTAAAGTTCATGGCAAAAGGTTGTGATATAGATAAAAGTATCTGGTGTGTGACAACACAGCCTTCCAACATACAAAGTGGAGATTCAAAAAAATGAAATAATAATTTTTTTAGGATAATAGTAATACTGTTATGTAAATACTTCACTGTGAACTGTATTAGGTGACTGCAATTGCACTTTTAAATAATAAAAAGAAACTATATAAAAACGTATTAAATTATTATAAGTTTTGTTAAGAACGAATAAGTTCAAAAGTAAATATGTAATTGAAAATTATTGTTAATTTTATCACATGCATAAATAGAAAGTTTACCTCGAGCAGAATTTGAAACTACGACATGTACTTGCTATAGTACCGCTCTAACCAACTGGGCTATCGAGATACAAGCCCCAATCGATTTAAACTTTGTCTTTGTGTATGTAGAACTGATGTAAATTCCAAACAAACAAATAGAATTTACATCAATTCTACATACATCAAGACAAAGTTTACATCGATTGGGGCTTGTATCTCGATAGCTCAGTTGGTTAGATCGGTACGCGCAAGGTACATGTCGTAGGTTCAAATCCTGCTCGAGATAAAATTTTTATTTATGTATTTGAAAAAGTTAATAATTCTTAAAAACGTAGTATATTTAAAAATGTTACCTTGTCGGAAGGCATATCTTGCTTGTACCATTGTCTACACAACTTTAACAATGCACAGTATTTACTTAACTTAAACTTGAGGTTTTAATAACAGACTTCAATTTGCAGCAACATTCCGCCCGCCTTGAACTTAGTACTAAATCTAGTTGAACACACCTTTAAGCTTGATTGTATATTCACCAAATATTCCCTTAATTACACGGTAGAATACTAGTTTTTAACTCTGGCCGTTTCACAATATTTCCGTTCAACTTGAATAAACTACTCAACGCGTGCCCAAGGCCACTTGAAAGGAGGTAAATTCTCTTCCTTTAATATTAGTAAAATGCCAACTTTTACATTCGGTCCGTTGATCTTCCATTTCTTCATTTGCTGTAGTTCAATTAAGTACTACTTGCGACATCTCTTCCAAGTATGTTGGGTTAAAGCTTGAAAATATTGACATTGGTTGAGCCGATTGATGTTAATGCCATCCATAGTTCGTTTTGGTATCGCAGAAAGTGTTTTTCCAATAAGAAAATAATTGGCGTGATAGGTGTGGTGCCCTTGGGACCATTGGACATGGTGCTTAAGGGACTGAAATTTAAAATTGCTTCAATGTGAGTTAATCAGGTATAAAATTGTTTAAAAGTTAATTGCCTCATTGATTTATGGCATCAATGATAACTGGAATAAATACTGAAGTGTTTTTTCTTTGTAATTGAAAAAAGTTTCACAGGAGAGATCAGTCAGTAGATCGAGATAAATAACAATAGATAAATAGAAGTAACATTGTATTAATCTACAACCTCTGCTTTTTTTTTCTTTGATGTCATGGAGCCGTATAGTTCACTCCGGTATTATAAAATAAAGAGTATTGCTAAACACGCATTTCTGGCAAATCACCCATTATTGTTTCATACGTCGTAGAAGTATGTTTAAAATACAATAAATATTGGCGAAGCGCCTTTTTTGCCGTATTTTGATTCGATAAGGGCCAATAATCTTGTCTTACAGCAAACAACCACTGTGGAACCCCACAACTGCTTATGCTCCATTCTGATAATTAAAATGCTTAAATGGTGACCTTTTGGAAAAATTACAGGATGTTTTGAGTAGTACTTAACACTTCAAAATCTTCCTCTATCCCGCCCCCTTCATTATATAGCTATTCGGATCGATAATCACTGCTTCTCACAAATAAAAGTGAATTGATTTAAGTGACAACTCGTAATTTACCAAGTGTTTGAACATTTTTTTCTTAAATAATTGTGGTCGTGAACATGCTATTCAGTGCAACGTTCTAAAGCACTCAATAACACTTAGGTGGATGCATAGGGGAATTATGAATTACCTAGAGATGCCTATGAACGACAACCTTAATTTTTTTCATATTGTAAGAGAAAAGCAGGAACTAGGAAGATCATTCCAGAGTTTAAAATCCGCGTAGAAGAGAGTAGATTGCGTCCGTTTTGTGCATGTTGAGATTCGTATAGCATATCGATGATGTGAATCAGAAAACCGAGTATTCTTAGCAAAGGCAACCTGAGATGGTATCAAAAAATATAATTCAGCTGCATAATAACCATTGTAATACCGATAGTACAAAAAAAGAATTGAAACGGTTTTTCTATACTAAAGGGACTGTATGTCATAACTCATAAGTTAAGGACGGGTCATTTATAAGTCTAATCGCTCTTCTTTGAATGCGGTAAACGATATCGATAGTGTATTGAGGAGCACCAACCCAGAGGTGAGAATTATATTGTAGTTCGGCCCTAATATAGCAGAAATGGTTATCGGAAGGTAAAGTACTACTTAGATCTGCATAAAATGTCTATTTTACTAGCAGTGTTTTAGTAGCTTACAAAAGATGAACAACGCATAATAGATTTAAAGATACAGGTTTTTTAGCATTAAATTTATCTAGATTATTACTTCCCCATTCAAGGATACGTTCAACTTTAAAGCCTTGATTTAAGAGAGACGGTGAATTACGATTATACGTAGACTCAGATGAGCTACAATGAAGCACGTTGTCGGTAAATCAGAGGACAGGGTTGGTCATTGTAGAAATAGGATAATTTATGTATAGTACAAAAAGTGTTGGAGCTATCACTGATCCCTGTGGCATGCCCACGTTAATGCAAACTCATTTTGAAAAAAGCCATCAACTACGACACGCATTCGTCTGTTAGCACGGGAAACGAGAAATCCAGTTCACGAGCGTCTGAGCTAACCCGAATGAGGTGTGTTTGAGCAATAAACACTTGTGTCAAACTTGATGAAATGCTTTTGAGATAACTAAAGCGACTACAACTATTTCACTAGATTGTTTTAATACATTGTCCCAAACTTGGGTTACATATGAAAGATCACCTGTTGAACGACTCTGCCTAAAACCATAGTGATGGTCACTAAGAAACTTCTTAGTTTAAAGAAAAGAAGGTAGTTGCTGATTGATGGCTTTTTCCATGACCAAATGGAAGTGATGAAAATTAGTCGGTAGTTAGAGGGATCGGTCTTGCCGCCCTTTCTGGAAATAGGTTGAACATTTGCTAACTTTCATGATAAAGAAAATTATCGAATAGAGTTTAGATAGGACTAGTACTAGTTATGGAGAATATTTCTTTAAGCCAACAGCTGGAGTACCGTCTGGCCCAGTAGCCCTGTTAGGATCAAGCCTACTTATGGTCGATTCTAGAACAGTCACGCCGTTTCCTCGCGGAGTACACAAAACAACCCCTGCCTTGATTATTTAGAAACCTTTCTCCATGCTTTCCTATCCCTGCATAAATCCCTAGCTTCCGTAAAATTTATACATTGTCTCTGACAACTCCTCACCTTTCTTATTTTATTATGCATTCTACTGCATTCAGCACTTCACCCACATATATCTGATTTGTTAATCTTACGATGTTCATTCTTTCGATCTAACCAAACCAACGTAGTGTGCAACGTGTCTAACCTGCCATGTCACATAAAAAAAGAGAGAGAGAAAGTAACTAATGAGGGAGATGGGTTTAGCGGGAAATTACCCGTAGAACACCTTGTTGGCGTGATTAGATTAGTTAGAGAACAACAAACAGAAAAAAATTGGTTGTAAAAGCCAGAAGAAGAGTAAGTAAGAATTGAGCGCCACAAGGTTTGAGAACAGAGAATTATGGTTTAATAATACAGGCCCTGTAAAGCTTGAAACAGGGCGAATAGACAAAACAAAAAGAAATAAACACAGATATCTTTTTTACCGGTTTTGAAACCGGCAATTACGGTTTACGTCCCACAGACGACACTATTATGTCAGTTTCAGTTTAAATGTAATTTATTTCAATACAGTAGCTGCAGAAATTTTAGATTGCAGCTACGCTCATGCTTTCGTGCTTCATTATCGTCCAATAAAATAACTAATAAATAAATCGAATAATACGAATCACTCGATTCTAGTAGCTTGTATCGGAAATGAATTGGTTTCATAGTGAATGAAGAAGAATTGCCTAGAATCATTAATGCACGAGTTTGATGCAGATAAGTCCACAAAAAGATTGGCTTTGTCTACAGAATTAAAAGTTAAAATGTAATATTAAAATCGTCATCTAATACACATACTAAATTCGTTAACTCCTGCTATAACAATCAAATTTGATTCAAATCTGTTCCTCTGAAAGAAAAACATGTGGACTGTATCCCCATACAATTAAATTAACTAAATCTTTCGGGAGAATCCCCGGGATAGACGATTTGTTGGATTTTTTCCAGGTGATATGTGATACCACTGATTTGATTCCAAGTAGACTTACATTTCACTTATCACAATTTTTTTACCTTTTCGGTGGTTCGTTAATCCAACCTATAGAAATTGAGCAATCTATATAGTAATACATTCTCGATACCGTAGTTGTAGGTAAGTGACGCACCTCTTCGATTAAAGTAACTAATAAGACGGCCGCCCTGAGTTGTAACCGTGGCAATGAAATTTGTTTCAACTGCGCTAATCTGGACTTAGCGCATAATGAATGACACTGATGAATAATATTCTTATCTTTGCCTTTAACATAGATATAAGCACCGTACGCCTTCTCAAATGTATATGTAAATCTGTGTAACTTGAGGGATTAAGCGTTATGTAATATTTATATTGTTTACAATTGTCAGTTCATATTCAAACTTAAACATAGCATATGGAGTCTGGAACATGTTGATGCCAATTTGACCTTAATTTCCCTACTTTTTAGATACTGATTTTACTTATAATTATGATCGGTCCTAATAAGTCGAAACTTTACTATTAAAATTGGAGTCAATTGAAAGTTGGATATTGTCAATGCATGCGTTGCATAGCAATTCTGGGTTTTATTACATTCGCTCTCTTCTAAATGCAATACGTTTGCTTCTGTGTCACGCGTGTGCGATTGTTTGGGTTTCTGTAATAGGTGATTGTGTGTGTATGGAAATTTTTGATTTATTTTAAATTTTAAAATGATAAAGTAAGAAGTTGGTTGCATAATCTTCTATACTTACGTATGTTGGAAGGTAAAAATTCAGCGCTTGTTGCTTTTGCATGTTGAATTAAAAAAAAATCTAGAAACCTGCAGAGTAAGAATTGTTACTAATTGTTTATTTGACTTTTGTTTTCTTTGTGATTATACGAAATATGTAAATAACTATTTTGTATGTTGTAATGTGAAATTCCGCAGATGTATTGATTTGTGGTTTAAATTTGCATACTGTTCATTTCGTTTCTTTTTGCTGTTTTTAAAATTAAATTTAAGTGTTAGTTGTGGAGAATAATCTTGCGGAATTTAACTTATTTGTATTATGATCTTTGGTTTCCTTTTATGTTGAAACATAACAACAACATTTTCGTTTTTGATCATTTTTGGCGAACACCCCTGGCATTTTCCTTGTACTATGCGATCAGTGATAAGGCACAGTTATATTTGTTTATATTTTATCCCTATCTGTTAATTATATTTTATTGTAGGTTACCCTACAAATTTTTGCGTTTGTGTGGGAATTCGAAATTAGAGCACGTCCAGGTTTCGCTAATATAAAACCATAAATGGTTGAGTAATATTTTGCGATTCATTGAGTAATGTTTTGCGATTAAAAAAATTAAAAAAAAAATTAAAAGTTATAATTTTTTGGAGTCTGAATAATGAAAGTTTCTTATTCCCAAAATCTAATCCTCTCTAAGCAAAATGAAAGGTAAAAATGGAACAACCCATATCCCAAATCTCATCGTATTTAACTTACAGCACTTAATCTCATTGTTCCGTCGAAAACGCCAAACAATAATTTGAAAACATCCCTCATTCTTTTTATTAGGCCATTATGTTACGATTTGGAAATATCAATTTTGGCATCGTATGTATCTCTCCTAAACGGTAGCATAATTTTTCTTAAAATATGGTTTTCGTAATATTTTTTCGATATTGTCATATATTGTCATACATCAATGGTTAGTAAATCGTCTAACCTATGTTCTATATTTTTATACCCAATACATTTTCATTTAAATTCTTTTTATACCGTTAACGTTATAATTAATTAGATAATTTTTGTTAAAATATTGTCTTCCTATTTTTCTGTAATTTTGTTCATAATTAAGCATTTGATTTTTAGTACAATACTGAGTATTAATAGAACTAATAGAAATACTAACTTGATTTGATAATTTTTGTAAAAGTTTATCTACCCTGCTAGTGGCGGCCATATTTACCTTTTCATGTCTTAATCCTAACTTATGGGATAATTCTTTTGGTACCCAAATTACACAGTCACCCATTGTCTAAGAGAGCAAATTATCTTGTCTGTCAGGTATTAACGTTAATGCAATTGGAATTAATAATTAGTACATTTTTGTTTTCAAAGGAAATGCATTGTAACCCCGCTTTTACTGGTTTGACAGAAGAAGTTGGTTGATCAGGAACGACTCCATTGTTATTTGAATTCTCTAGAGAGTGTTGTTCCTTTTATTGAAATGTCGACAACTAGTCATGTTCTGAGTGATTTGGACAAAATAAATTTGTTATACATAACCCTCTTTTCTTAATAATTAATATTCTAGCATTGGGTGCGAGATTTAAAATTTACCGGAAATATCCTTTTTGAGGTCACCTGCTTTTTTAAATGTCAAAGTTGTCAGTATATGTGAGTGTGTGCGTGTGTGCATGTGCATGTACGTGTGTGCGTACGTGCGTGGGTGAGTGAGCTAGTGAGTGTGTGAATGAATGAGTTAGTGAGTGAGTGAGTGAGTGTGTGTGTGAGTGTGTGAGTGTGTGAGTGTTTGTGTGTGTGTGTGCGTGCGTGCGTGCGTGCGTACGTGCGCGCGTGCGTGCGTGCGTGTGTGTGTGAGTGTGTGAGTGTGTGTGTGTGTGTGTGTGTGTGTGTGTGTGTGTGTGTGTGTGTGTGTGTGTGTGTGTGTGTGTGTGTGTGTGTGTGTGTGGTGTGGTGTGCGTGTGCGTGCGTGCGTGGGTGCGTGTGCGTGTGCGTGTGCGTGTGCGTGTGCGTGTGCGTGTGCGTGTGCGTGTGCGTGTGCGCGTGCGCGTGCGCGTGCGTGTGCGTGTGTGTGTATGAATTCAGCCTCAATAGGAGCCTGTATATCGTTAAATGTATCCCAGTGGAAATAAAGTTGGTCTAATCGAAGTTGCAGTTCCATCATTGTGCTATTAGAAAATTCATATTTATCTAGTTTGAGAAAATAATGAGGCCACTTTAATACACCTCGTTGTTGCTTTAGAGTGATATCGCATAAAATTATGGTAATATAATAAATACGAATAATAGAACAATAGTACAGATTGAAACAGTTTAAATACTGCAAGAAAATATACTAGGAGTAATCTTAAAGAACAGTAGTTCCAACTACCGCGCTGATCCCAAATGTTATTGTAGGTCTTGCAGTGGCTGGAGTCTTCGCTAATTGTTGCGTAAGTGTCTTGAATTTACTTAAACATTAATTTATTCGTTTACCAATTGCAATTGTAAATAATAAAAAAATGTATAAAAACATGATATATATATATATATATATATATATATATATATATATATATATATATATATATAAGGTTACATTGTCACAAGGCATATCTTACTTGTAAAATCATCTATGCAACATTAACAGTTCTTAGTATTTACCTAACTCAAATTAGAGGTTTCTGTAACAGCCTTTTAAAGACGTTCAATTTGCAGAAAAAATACGTTTATAATGAAAATAAAAAACACTCAAGTACAATGGCGTACGCAGACTTTAACCATGGGTGGGGATATAAAAAGTACGGCGTAATATTTTTAATAAACACTTATTTTACAGAAAGTTATAAAATAAATGTTATTGTAATTCAAAATCCAATCGCCTTAGCTTTCGTGCAAGCTCCTCAATTATTTCATCTTCTGAAATGGGCATTTCCTTATGAATTGACATCATTGCCCACCTATTAAGTCTGTTCTGAGAGGTTGAATGTCTAAGATAGGTCTTTCTTCGTTTTAAAGTGGAGAAAGTTCTCTCCGTAGTGGATGTGGAGACTGGCAGGGTACAAAACATTAATAATAATTTAAAAACATTTTGGTACGCTTATTGGTTACAAAGTTCCAAATGTGCTAAAGCTTGACAATTATTCTTAATTTCTGGAACAGTACTATTTAAAGATTTATGCCACATTTTAATTTCAGATTTTAAAATAATTTTAGGTACATCGGGTATATAAACTTCGTTATACTTATCGCTGTCCCAAATTTAGGTTTATTCTCCTGATAACAAGGCTATACATTCCTGGAAATGTTTTATATAATTAGCAAATCTTTCATTAAGTTGGTTAATAAAAAATCAATAAATGGCACGTAAAGGGTAATTCCTAAAATAGTTTTGGAGTGATGGCTCTAGATCTGGATTGTCGGAAACCATAGGATTGGTTCGATTCCTTTGTCGTGAAACTATTCTTTTTAATCCTATCTCGGTGCCAATACTTAAAGCAAGAACCTAAAATTTATATGAATTACAAACAACAACAACAAAGCTTCATGCATACTCTATAGGAATACCTTAGCCTTATTAAAGAGAATCTCAAACTGTCTTTCAGCATTTTGGCGTAATTCTTTTAAACATGAAACACTATTTTCTGTTATAGAAATCGCCTCTTTTAAGGCAGTATATACTTTCTGTAGGAAATGGCAAAGAGGTAAGCCAAAGCCAAATTTTGTCTTTATGAATGTAGAACTGATGTAAATTCTAAATATTTAGAATTTACGTCAGTTCTACTTACATAAAGACAAAATTTACATCGATTGGGACTTGAACCTTGATGGCGCAGTTGGTTAGCGCGGTACTCTAGCAAAAAGTACATGTCGTAGGTTCAAATCCTACTCAAGGGAAACTTTTTATTTATGTATTTAATAAAATTAATAATAATATTTAATTACATATTTACCTTTGAACTTATTCGTTCATAACAAAAACTTATAATAATTTCTTATTTGTTGTCCCTCGCAAGCTTTTGATACTGCTAAATTCCAAGAGTGAGCAGCACAGTGTACGTATATAGCTTTAGAGTAATTGCGACGAACAAGCGCCAGAACGCCATTAAATTTTCCCGCCATAAGTTTGATAAACTATCGCCTGTTAAATTTTCAGCCACAACAAATTGTAATAAATCTTCATGAATTTTGAATTTACTGAAATATCTCACAGAAAGGGTTACTTGCTCATTTGTTGAAATGTCAGTAGTTTCGTCTATTAAAAAAGAAAACGCCCCCGCCTCATTTATTTTTGTTACAAGTTTATTTAGCATAATACTGTTTATGTTTATGTCTATAATTTAATTTTGGATTCTTGGGCAATATATGTCTCTCTTTTGCTTGATGTTTCTAATGTCTCTCTTAATAATTTATCACCCTTAGCTTTGTATTTCAAAATTTCAAGAAAATTACTTTCGTTGGCAGAAATACCATCCATTTTAAGTTCCCCATCCCCCGAATGGTCGTTTGTTGCCGACCATAAACTAGTATTGCTTCTACTATTGGTTTTATTTTTGCTAGATTTTGTGCTAAGTGATTTTTTCAGTTTTCATCAATTAAATCTATCACACTCTCTTAAACCACGCTTTGTATTTTGACTAAATTTTCATAAACACAAATTGAATCTTTATGAAATTTACTGTTGTGATGCAAAGTGAGTATTTAAAAATGTAAAAAAAATTAGAGAATTTTTTTTACGAAATACCAGTTATTTTTGGCAAATAAGACGTTACACAAAACTGAAGCTACATACGTACGAAAAGAGAATAGTTAATTTATTTGCAGCAATAACAACAATGTAAACTCGTGAACTCGTCTTATGGACATGAGTTGGCGTTTTCCTAAAATAAACCTTAAACACTCACTTCCTTGGCTTTTTGCCAGTTATCCATTTTTACTTTAACGAAGGCACCCAAAGCCTGGTCCCCAACACCTACAGTTGTAGCAAAGAATATACGGTATTTGCAGAATGCGCCTTCTTCTTTAGCGGAATAACAAAGCCACTTAAACTCTGTCAACCACCCACGCTGAAACCGCAATTTCAGTTTGTTATTTTTAAACTTATCGATTAACGGGAACCTGTATGATGGTGGTAGAACCCAGAGCGATTATATTGTATTTCATTTTTCTGGAACGGATTTCTTTAGAAAATTTCCAATATCTTTCTGATTCGTTAAATGCTGGTTCTGGATGGCACTGATGGCAGTATTGTTAACATTACTACTGTGACTGGCTTTGTCATCTTTATTAGATTTTTCTGCCTCTGTGGCACCGGCAAATGAGCTTGACGTCGATGCTTCATTTTCATACAATTTTTAAGAAATTTGCGTAGAAACTTTGTTTATTCATACATGCATAGTTCACTAAACTAATTACACAATAAATTGTTTATTTAACAAATGAACTAAAAAACTAGTAAATAAAAATCAATAATAAAACAATGTCTTGTGAACAAAAACGAATCGTATTAGATTACCACCGCACTTGTATCGTTTTTAAACACACCTTGGACCCTGTATATTAACACGCACTGTGAAGCTCGTATGAGACACAGTGTGGTCCCCTCTGCTTAGCGTTTACTTTATATAGGAAATGCAGATGTTCTAGATAATTCCAGAAATAGATATATCTAGACAACGTCATCTCTCTGATACAACGATGACTTATATATCCGATCGCTTGTCGCTATATTTACTAATAATACTAATATAAAGATGATTCATTATTATGAAATTCCAGTCTCTGGAATGTTTTAAAATTCGTTTTTAATTATTATCTCAAACTTTTAACTCTAAGGATACGTTTCAGTATTCTATTTAAACGTTTATTCAACGAAACAAGTTTGTTTTTTCTTCGTGCATTTAAGTAACGATTTGATATTTTTTAAGGATTAATAAGAATAAGCGTAAAATAGGATGGCAGGTTTGGGCGTATAGGGGGGTATTCCCCCCGCGGGTATGCCAATGCTCAAGTAATTCCTAAAAATATTACCATTTACTGAGGACGAACTATAATTGTTATCGAAACGTATAAATTTACATAAAGGTACATAAAAAATACACGATTCAATACCTAAAATATAAGTATTTTAATTGTGTGTACCCTATCTTGAAAAGTGTAATTTGAACTTATTTGCAAGAATGCAAATTCAAGAAATAAAACAATCGCTAAGTGATTTATCTTGACTTTACTGACAATAATGTTACTATTACTCAAATTAATTGCTTGCCTTACATGGACGTTCCTGACAATAATTAAAAGGTTAGAATTTATCGGCAAGTCTGATATTTAATTATTCGCAAACCTCAAATCTGATCAAACTAAGTGGCCGTCTAGTGGTAGGTACGCTGTGCTATTTGAATTAGATAGGCTGGATGAGGTAAGTGTTGCGTCATGAGGGGCAGGTAAACAATGAAATTACTCAAATTAAATTTCACGAGCTTTGCGCAATGGTGGTTCAGCGCGTTAACATACTATTACGGGAAAGAACCACCAATAAAACCCACTTTATTCATAAATAAGTAATAGCACAAGTACATTAATAAATCAAATAACACAAAAAAAAAAACAATGAAAGCGTTAAATATATAACAAAACACCATTAAATCGGGTTAAAGTGCGTGCAAAATTATAACATTAAGAGAAAATGAATAAAAAGCAGTTTAGTTGCACAGAAACACAATAATAAAAAAAACACATATAGTCACACGCACAATTGGGTCATAAATAAGCAAAATCAAAATCATAGTAAAAATCGTAATGCCAAACATGTGGCCCTTTAAAACCAATCATGCCGGTCTTTAAGTAAATAAGCACATAAAACAATAAGGTAAATTACGGTACATATAAAATATAACACCAGTAAAACTGCACGGGTGATAATAAGGTAAAGGCAAGGACAAAGGAAAATAGACATGGAATTTACACGTACATAATTGTTTAGTGACTACTAAAGCACAAAATACATATGTAAAATTACAATAAATTACATATAAAGAGAAATTAGTTCGCCGGCAAATAATTCTACTTAAACACTGACGCAAAAAAACACTCATTAAAACAAAGCCTTACAAAAGTAAGTTATAAATAGATCCTAACATAGTGACCGATGTATAAGTTTGTGTACCCACTTGGCAATTGCCAGCCCACCTCTACGCAAATATAAATATAAACAAGAAACAACAATGCTAATTCACAAAAATACCACAGTGGGGCGACCCTGTACTGTCTTTTATTTTAGCAGATTTTAGCTTAATGAACCCGCGTTCGAATAAGATACATTTGCAAGGCAATGCTCGATTTTTAATAGGTTACATAGGCTTGTAAAATGATTACAACTAACCCCAGAAAGAATAGGCAACGTTGGAGACTGTGCGTGTGTGCGTGTATGCGTGTGTGCGTGTGTGCGTGTATGCGTGTGTGCGTGTGTGCGTCTGTGCGTATGTGCCTATGTGCGTGTGTGCGTGTCTGCGTGTGTGCGTGTGCGTGTGTGCGTGTGTGCGTGTGTGCGTGTGTGCGTGTGCGTGTGTGCGTGTGCGCGTATGTGCGTATGTGCGTGGGTGTGTGTGCGGTGTGCATGTGTGATTGTGTGAGTGTGTGCGTGTGTGTGTCTGTGAGTGTGTGCGTGTGTGCGCGTGTGTGAGTGTGTGCGTGTGTGCGTGTGTGTGCGTGTGGTGTGTGTGTGCGTGTGTGCGTGTGTGTGTGCGTGTGTGTGCGTGTGCGTGTGTGCGTGTGTGCGTGTTTGCGTATGTGCGTGTGTGCGTGTGTGCGTGTGTGTGCGTGTGTACGTGTCTGCGTGTGTGCGTGTGTGCGTGTGTGCGTGTGTGTGTGTGCGTGTGTGCGTGTGTGCGTATGTGCGGTCGTACGTGTGTGCGTCTGTGCGTGTGTGCGGTCGTACGTGTGTGCGTCTGTGCGTGTGTGCGGTCGTACGTGTGTGCGTGTGTGCATGAGCGAGAGCGCGTGCGCGTGCTCGTGTGCGTATGCGTGTGCGTGTGCGTGTTCGTGTAAGTGTGCGTGTGAGTGTGCGTGTGCGTGTGCGTGTGCGTGTGCGTGTGCCTGTGCGTGTGCGTGTGCGTGTGGGTGTGCGTGTGCGTGTGCGTGTGCGTGTGCGTGTGCGTGTGCGTGTGCGCGTGCGTGTGCGCGCGTGTGCGTGTGCGTGTGCATGTGCGTGTGCGTGCATATGTACGTGTACGTGTGGGTACGTGCGTGTGTGTGGATGTACTCCAGAACGAAAACACCTTCGTACTTAAAATGTTGTATTTAAGCTTTTTTTTATTTCGTCTGGAATTGATTAGATTTTGGGAGAACTCCAGGGGCAGTGAGGGGGGTTTATTATGGGCAGGTTTTGGTTTTTATCAAATACTAGCGTGGAGCTTCGCTGCGCGCTATGGTCACAACACACCCCAATAACCGTGCACCATATTCATTTAAAGGTCGTCGTTCCATGGACATGTAAATACTACGCATTTAAAATCATACTAGAGTCACAACACGTTTTAGAATACATCTGAACGTAAGTTGATCGTGGTTATTTTATTTTATCGAAAATAAGATATATTTTGTTTAAAATGGTATAGATGTATAAAATATAATTAAAAAAACGAATTCAATGCCCGTGAATTAACCAACTTTGAAACTCCATTAAAACTTAGTACTAAGGTACAGTTATTTTTGTTATTTTGATCAAATATAAAACATAACGGATTTTTGTGTTTTATAGATATAGATTTCTAAAACAGTTGCATATGTCAAAGATATAAAAATACCTGGATATAGACTTTAAACATTAATTGTTCTTTGCAATTTTTTGACACCACGCGTAATTTAGCCGCAGAAAAAACCTAAGGTAGAATTTAAGTGTTAGTCCAAATATTTTCATATCTGAATAACGATTAATTTTATAAGAAAACGTGTAAAAATATTTGTTAAAGAAAATTTAATTTGGATAAATTTTCTTCATAAAGTTACTTAATATAACGCAAGGTAAGTCTACAAATTAATTAAATATTAATGAAAATGGTTAAACTGTATTATTGATATTATTGATGCTTCAGCGATGCGTCCGCTCCATTGCAAATCAGTGGCCCAAAGTTTCTTGAGCCTTTTGAGGACTTCGTGATGAGGGAGGTTAGATAGCAGGGAATTAGTGTAAACTGAGATCTTGTCCAGATGTTTTGTTGTTCTTTCCTGTATGACTTGTGTTATAAGAGGGATTCCAAGATCTTCGTGTAACATTTGCTTATTTATATACCACGGCGCATTGGTTATTGCTCGTAGTATTTTTGACTGGCGTCTTTGCATATTTGCGATGTTTGATTTGCTTACACAGCCCCACAGTTCTACTTCATAGGCCCGTATGGACTTAATGACCGTTTTATATAGCAGGTGTTTATTGTCCAGTAATAGGGATATTCTTCCGATTAGCTAGTAGAGATTCTTGAGTTGTAGTTTTATGTGTTGTTGTCTTTTGTTTAGGTGAGCTTGTTATCAAGGTGAAGTACCACATATTTCGTGGAGGTAGATTGGGGAATTTCGATGTTGTTTAGTCAGATTGGTGGGTATATCTCCGTTCGCAGGGTGAACGTCACGTGGCTTTATTTCGTTTTATTGGATGTTATCTTCCATTTTTTGAGCCATACTTAGAGAAGATTAAGGTGGCTTTGGACTTGACGTAATGCTGTGCTTACGTCGATATGATTCGCAAGTATAATGGTATCGTCAGAGCAAGCACCTATCATTGTGATGGGAGTATTTGGGGGTCCTGAAGTGAATGATAAATATAGGAAGGGTCCCAGAACACTTCCCTGGGGTACGCTTGATTGTTTGCGTATAGTGCTGAAGTTTCATCATTGACTCGTGTTCGAAATTGCCGCTGATATAGGTAAGATTATAGCAATTTGTGGAATGAAGGTGGCAGGATTTGTTGGACTTTGTGCATAAGCCCTTTATGCCAGATCTTATCGAAGGCCTGCCTAACGTGCAGAAGAATGGTAATGCAGAACGATTTCCTTTCGAAAGCAGTATTTATTACTTGGGTGATCCGATGACACTGTTGTTTGTGCAATTTACAAAAACCAAATTGGTAGTCTGATATCCAGTTTGTTGCTGTGAATTCAGGGTCAAGCATTCTTAGCACGAGATTTTCAAGGAATCTGAAGATCATCGACAACAAGATTATAGGGCGATATGAGATTACATCGCTGGAATCTTTCCGTCGCTTGGTGATGAGTATTATTTAAGATTTTTTTAATTGTGTAGGTCAACAGTGAAGTCTCAGGATTGCATTCAAGATGTAAGTCAGGAGCACGGTCCGTGTATATTACCTCATTCTAGTTGGTATGCATGCACGCTTTGGATACCAACTAGAATGAGGTAAATACCGATGCTGACTTACATCTTGAATGCAATCCTGAGCTCCTGAAAAATCTTAATCATCACCTAGCGACGGACAGTGTTAAAACCGTTGTTGGCCGTGATTGAATGTTCCACTGAAGCTATACGAATATGGATTTATTGCATCTAGGATCTTACACTTGCGTAAACAATAAATTAAATAAGTCGATACCTAATAAGATTTACATTTGTCATTTGGAGGGTTAACAATTCCATCTGATTTATTTAAAAATCAAGTTTTTACTATGGAAAAATTATTTAACTCGTTTCATAAAGCAAATGCATTAAATCTGGTAATAAAATTGTCAAAAGAACAGCTAACTATATAATTGCAAAATCAAGTATAGGCCTCCAATCAGATATGGTAACACAATATGAGAATTAAATATTTAAACAATTTAAACAACAAAAACAAACCATCTTTTATACGTAAGTTTGATGATCATGATCCATTGCGCAAAAAAATTAAAAATTTTATTTTCATTTACAATTTTTCTTTAGTGCTTCTAAAAAATCAAATTTGTTCCTGTTGTGTTTCATAATAATTATAATAATTTAATTATACCATTTTGACATGTTACAATTAGTTATTATAAGTATGTAAGTTCACATTTGTATTTAAAAATATAATACCTAGTACAATTATTTGTGTGAATTTAAAGTAAGTAGAGCCATCGTAACAGTCAATTATGCCAGCCGAGCATACCAGTGACGTCATGCAATGTCGCTGTATGGAATGTGGCAACCGGTAATGTATACTGACGGCGGGTCAGGAGTATTATTCGAAATGAGAGTGGGAGGAATTTCAGGTATTCTGGGATTGGGTTGATTAGTATGTCTTCATGTGGTTGGAAGATACCGGAGAGATAAACAAGTCCGCTTTTTCCTTTACACTTTTAGCAAACCCCAGTGCTGGTGGTAGTATTCTTATAGATAGGGAAGTAGTTTGTGGTTTCAGGGATGATTTAAATGGCTTCCAGATCGAGTTGTCGCACCTTTTCAGGTTTGATTTGTAATTTTTGTATGAGTATTCTGTTAAGTTTTTGAGTTTAGCCCTTAGGTTGTTGAATAGGTTATTAAGTTTCGTTTTATCTGATGGTGAATTCTTTGCTATTGAGCTCTGGCCTTCCGCTATTGAGCAACTAGTTGTTATTGATAGTTGTTTTATGATCGATGGAGGGGGTAGCTTGTTGGGCTCCTGTTATTAGCTGCGTACTAAGTGGTTGATGGCATCATCTATTTATTTTGGGTTTTTGAGACTGAGTCTCAGATCTATGCTTTCGTATAGGGTGTGTCGATAAATTTCCCAGTCTGTTTTGGAGTTGTGGAGTCTTTTGGGGGGGTTTTTAATCCAATTTTAGATAAAAACTTGCGGAGATGTCTGTGTAAGGTTTTGGTATTCCATTGATGATAAAGAAGTCGAAAAGGTTAGGTTTTTTTTTGGTACGTGGGCCAGAATGCTTGTTTTCCTGTTGATAGATAGTCATATTTGTGTTGTATAACCTTGAGTAGCTCTCTGCCTTTGGTAGTGACTAGTCAAGATCCCAATGTAGTGTGCTTACTATTGAAGTCGCCTCCAGAGATGAATTTAGGTCACAGAGTGTGGAAGAATTTTTCAAAATTCTCTTCCTTAATGTTATGTTTAGGAGGATAGTATACTGCTGCTACCGTTAATTCATCTGGTAAGGTAAGCACTTTAATGAGTATGGCCTGGAGTATAGCTTCGTCGTATTTATGGAGAGCATTCTGTTTGATGCTGTTTTATTAAGATGGCGGTTCCTGTGTGTGCAGTTTTGTTTTGTCGGGATTTTAAAATACGATTTTTGTGAAGTGTGTTTCACTTATTAGCAAGATGCCTATAAAGTTTTGTTTAAGAAATAGGATTCATCTTTGTGTTTCAAGAGATCATTGGCGTTCTATTCTGCTATTATCAGGAATTTACCCATTCTTTTGTTTGCAAATTAACATTGGCAGAACGTTGAGAATCATGCTGTTCTGTCGAATTAATTGGGAAAATAGGAATTTAAATTCATTTAAGAATTTGGTAAGAGTGAGTTTGAGTATTTGCATTTTGTAGTTCTGTATTTTGGACGACATTAGCGTAGCTCATTGGTCGGCGGTTATTTGGAAGTTGATTTTGTGAGTTTAGGAGTGAGGGTTGATAGGTTTGGGTTCTGTAATTGGTGGTTTTGTTTTTAAGTAAGTTATGGTAGTACTCACGTCCTAGGATGTTTTCCTGCACATAAGGCGCACCTTGCTGGCGTGTCCCTACTTTTCTTGCAGATTGCTGTACTGTGATCGCCGCCACATTGGATGTACCGAATGGTCGTGAGCAGTATGATCTAGTGGACCCATACATCTGACATCTCGTGCACTGTGCTATGTTGTTGTTCCTACTTCTTGACGGTTCTATTAGTATACGATTGTACTTTAGATCTGTAAATATCTTTGTTGTTTGCGAATGGTTCCAGGTCTACGAGGAATAGGTTCATTGGCTCCTTTGTTTTTCTGTATTTTGCATTGTTTATGTTTATAGCTTGATGTACTTGTTCTGTGATTTCGTTTTTTATTTCGTCTACTGGTATTGAATGGTGAAGATGTTTAGTAACCACCATAAAAGTGTTGTTTATGAACTTTTTCGTAACATATTGCTCGGAAATCCAATAACAGTCGACCGGCATGCAAATTACATTACTGCTAGATATCCCTGCAAAAGGCACCAAAGCTAAAAAGTTGTTCGAACAATGAAAATGAAATAAACTGGCTCTATGTCATTTGGATAGTCGTAAATTTTGGTCTTCAGCCTAAACCCATCAGTAAAGACTGGTACATCCTTATTTCCCATGGCATATATTGACGGGTCTGTAGTAGCTGACTCTATAGATCAAGCCAATCTTTTTGTGGATTTATTTTCATCAAGCCCGTGTCTTAATGATTCTGGAAAAGATGTGTCACTAGTCAACTCTTCGTCATATGATACGTTTTTGATGCAACCTGCCAGAATCAATCATTAGGCTTGATTCCAATAAGGCGACAGGCCCAGGTGGTATAACGTTATTGCCTTAAAGAAGTGTTCTCACGAACTAGTACCAGTCTTACCTAAGCTCTAGTTGATTTCTATGTCTGCTGGGGAATTACCTTCATTATAGAAGTTTACAGATGTTCAATCTATTCCCAAAAAACCCTACCAGACCAACCCCTTTAACTACTGAGTAATTCACTTTCATTTGGTCGAAAGTCATAGAAAAAGCCATCAATCGGTAACCACTATTTTTCCTTGGATCTACGAAACTTCTTAATGACCACCAATATTTCAGACAGAGTCGTTTAACAGATGATCTTTTTTCATATGTGACCCAAGTTTGTAGTCTCTTTAGATATTTCAAAGGCATTTGACCATGTTTGGCGTAAGTGTTTACTTGCCGAATCTCGTTTGGATTATGTGGTACGCTCATCAAACGGGTTTCTAGTTTTCCTGGTAAAAGACGAATACATGTGATTCAGTGATAGCTTCTACATATTTTCTATTATACACAGGTGATCTCATTTCTTCACTAACTAACCCGACCCATTAGTTGGTAGACGATAATATTCTTCATTGTAGTTTATCTCAGTCTACTTCTAACAGTAATCCACCATCTGTCTCAAATTCAGATATTAAAGCAAAGGTGACCATTTGAATCAATGCATCCTTGAATGGGGATGCAATAATCTAGTTAAATTTATTGTTATTGAAACTTAGCGTTGCCTTGTGCCCGCCAAAAAAAAAAGATCGATTATTTCCTGTTGTAGGTATGAATGGCTCAGATCTTAAGCTTTCAGATTGTACTACTATGTTAGGAACGACTGAATCTTCAATTCTATCGTGGGTTGACCATATTCTACTAACTACTAAAGCAACTGCTCGTAAATTAGGCTTTTTGTAAAGATCTAAGCAGAACCTTACCTCTCTTTCTGCTATATAAGGCCCAAAGTCGACTCCATTTAAAATATAATTTTAACCTGTGGGTTGGTCCTTCTAAATATGCTATGGATATCGTTGACCGTATTTGAAAAAGTACGATTAACCTTAAAAATGACACGACCTTAACGTCTGACATACATTCCCTTGAGCATACAAGAATACTTTCAAGTTTTTTATTGTTGTAACGATATTATGACTATTACGTCGCTGAATTACAATCTTTGATACCGTCTCGCGCCACGTTTGTTAGGGATGCTCATTTTCATTTTTCAAATTATCAATATACAGTACAAAACCAAGTCCAAACGGGTGCACTCCACACTACTTTACGGGAATTCTAAGTTCTGGAATGATCTTTCTAGTTCCTATTTTCTCACACTTATGATATGAATAAAATTAAGGTAGCCGTTCATAGGCACTTCTTGGCAGTCTCAAATCCCCCTAAAAGTTCCTGAGTGCTTTAGCCTGTTCAAAAAATGAATGTTTATTGATTTTTACTAGTTATGCTTATTACTGTATTTGCTTTATCATTTATGTGCTTAATAAGGATGCTATAGAAAACCAGCTGATTAATATCAATCGTAGGCGAGTATGTATTGTTAGTGCTGTACTTCTGTTTTCTCTGGTAGTTCTGTATAGTAGGTAAAAACTATGATCTTTGAACGTATGAAATTTGTACTGTATATTCGTAATTACGATGGTAACGTAATACTTTTCTTTAAAGAAACACTTATAAGCTAACAAGCACAGTGGAAATCCAAATAAAAAAATTAAAATGGATGATTTAACTGTAAAAACCAATGTAAACCATATTTACCTATTAATAAATAACAAACATATTACGAAATATTATGTCTTCGAATAACCGCACCGGAAGCATACAACATTCGTTCCATATGATTAAGAAATAGTATAAAGGTGAAGTCATTCACTAACAAAATCAAAAGTAAAATATGTTATGTATTTTCTATAGATCGATGTATTTTAGAAATAGTTATATAAACATACAGATCCAAGGTTGTACACATTCTATTACGTCTCCTTTGTTTACCACCAAAATGACAAACAAAACCCATGACACAATGTGAATTACTATAATTCTTTTCTAATTCGGTGTGTCTAAGGACTCTTAAACGCTTCGTTTGTAGTGCGTTTAGAAGCTTCTTAAAAGCTCGTTTCTGGTGTAACAAAACTTTGACATGTCAGTTGGTTAGATTTAGGTTAGATATTTAATGAAAACAAAAGAATTGCCGTGACAACTATTGGCACAATAGTATCAAACGGAAGTATCGTAATTTAGAGAATTGTTCAGAAAATAAAACTCGCGTAAACGTAAATTGTAACGATCTGAACATGCATGTGCAAACAAGAATTGGTTTAGTGCAATATTATTATGAATTCGGTAAAAATTACACTGCTGGATTACGAAGATACAAAAATGGGTTTGAGAGCAGGGCCGTGCCAAATGAAGGCGTACCGTAATTTGATTAGCAAATTTGAAAGAACAGGGTCTCTAGCTGACGTTCCGAGATCAGGAAGGCCAAGGATGAGTGATGTCCAAGTTGCAGAAGTTCTTCAGGGAAATCAAAACGTAACCAATACTAATCCGCTAGGAATCAGCGGTGTGAATGCGATATTAAAACGATTGCATTTTACGAAAAATCCTAAAAATGTGCCCCTATAAGCTGCAACTGCTGTTTGAATTAAATGAAGCAGATTTGGCTGTTAGGTACGATTTTTCTTTTCCCGTATTTTATGGACAGTTGAGGCCTATTTATCTCGTAATGGTGAAGTGAATACTCAAAATTGTCGAATATGGTCAACAGGAAATCCATATGATATCATTCAGCAAGGTCTTCATGGCAAAAAAGTCATCGTTTGGTCTAGTTGCACAGCTAATTTCATCGTTGGTCCATACTTTTTCGAGGAAATACAGAATGAGAAAGCCATATCTGTGACAGTTACTCGTGAACGACCGTTGCAAATGTTATGGGATTATGCAATTCCACAGTTGTTAAACGAGTACGAAGGAATTGAAAACATGATTTTTATGCACGATGGAGCACCTCCGCATATTTACCGACCAGTTAAAGAATTGTTAACTGGGGTTTTTCAAGATCGTGTTATAAGCAGATATTTTGCAAATTTATGGTCACCAAGGTCGCCTGATATTAACCCAGCGGATTATTGGCTGTCGGGTTATTTAAAATATTTGGTGTTTAGAACACGTCCAACAACGCTGGAGGATTTAAACGACAGTATCAGGGAGCAATTTCGTGCAATTCAACCAGAAGTTTTGCATAGTGATGTATTTAAATCTAAAGTATTTCATTTATTCTGGTTTTAACACAAATAAAATAAAACTGTCTCTATAGAAAAAGCGAGATCCCCAGGTAGCCCTCCAAAATCGGCGGCGAACGGAC
This sequence comes from Vesta saturnalis, assembly GCA_036346205.1. Classification (NCBI taxonomy): domain Eukaryota; kingdom Metazoa; phylum Arthropoda; class Insecta; order Coleoptera; family Lampyridae; genus Vesta; species Vesta saturnalis. Next base: position 2,577,290 of record JARFJB010001603.1, on the reverse strand, counting down.
CTCTGGATATCGAGGTGTGTGTGGGTTAGATGATTATTATACAGAACATGATTTAAGGTAGCAATTTCCTTGGTGGACGTCACGTAATTTTAATTGATTACTATCGTACGCAAATTAATAATTAAAATAAAGAGTTTACTCATAAAAATCAATACCTTTGGTTTACGTTATATTCTACGAACTTCAATTTTATACGATCCAAGAGCTGGTATATAAAAGAATATTTCTATAAATAATTCTGGGAATTTAAAAAGGGCTGATAACGCGCTTTCCTGAGTACAGTGCCTTTATATGTCGGTCACTAGGTCCGCAGGTCGCAATAATTAATTTTACGAAATTTCTCAGAAACTATACAGGAACGGGAGTAAGAAATCTGAATTTTTACGATATATAAGGTTGTTTTAATTGTTTAAATAATTGATTTATTATTTCGGGGAGCGGATTTTAATAGTTTAACCAGTATTTTGGATACGAACTACAGGCTGTTCGTATTAAGACTGGGTGGGTGGCTGGGTGGGTGGTGGGTGGGTGCGTGCGTGCGTGCGTGGCGTGCGGGGTGCGCGTGCGTGCGGTGCGCGGTGCCGTGCGCGTGTGCGCGTGTGCGCGGTGCGCGTGTGCGCGTGTGCGCGTGTGCGCGTGTGCGCGTGTGCGCGTGCGTCGTGTGCGCGTGTGTGCGTGCGTGTGCGCGTGGTGCGCGTGCGTGCGTGTGTGCGTGTGCGCGTGGCGTCGTGTGCGTGCGTGCGTGTGCGTGTGGTGCGGTGTGCGTGTGCGTCGTGTGCGTGTGCGTGGTGTGGTGGTGTGTGTGTGTGCGTGGTGTGCGTGTGCGTGTCGTGTGCGTGTGCGTGTGGTGTGCGTGTCGTGGTGTCGTGTGTGCTGTGTGCGTGTGCGTGTGCGTGTGCGTGTCGTGTGCGTGTGCTGTGTGTGTGTGCGTGTGCGTGTGCGTGGTGTGGTGCGTGTGTCGTGTGCGTGTGCGTGTGTGCGTGTGTGTGCGTGGTGTGTGTGTGGTCGTGCGTTGTGTCGTGGGTGTGTGTGTGTGTGCTGTGGTGTGGTGTGTGCGTGTGTCGTGTGCGTGTGCGTGCGTGTGCGTGTGTGCGTGTGTGCGTGTGCGTGTGTGCTGTGTGCGTGTGTGCGTGTGTCGTGTGTGTGCTGTGTGCGTGTGTGCGTGTGTGCGTGTGTGCGTGTGTGCGTGTGCTTGTGTGCGTGTGTGCTGTGTGCGTGTGTGCGTGTGCTGTGTCGTGGTGTGTGCGTGTGTACGTGTGTGCGTGTGTCGTTGTGCGTGTGTGGTGTGTGCGTGTGTGCGTGTGTGCGTGTGCTGTGTGCTGTGCGTGTGCGTGGTGCGTGTGTGCTGTGCGTGGCGTGTGCGTGTACGCGTGCGTGTGCGTGTCCGTGTGCGTGTGTGCTGTGCGTGTCTGTGCATGTGCGTGTCCGTGTGCAGTGGTGTGGTGTGCGTAGTGCGTGGGTGCTGTGCGTGTGCGTGCGTGGTGCGTGTGCGTGTGCGTGCGTGCGTGTGTGTGGAATGTTGTTACGGGCGTGTGGTTATGGGTGTGTTCGGCTGTGTTCGGGGTGGTACGTAGAGGATGGGTAGTGTTAGCGTGGGTTGGTAAGACGTCGATTGTCAGGTATCGGTGCTTTCAGTGTGCGTGTTAACGTGTGCGATTGTGTCGTGTGTGCTCTTGTGTTGCGTCATCTGTGCGTAGTTTCGTGTATGCGTGTGTGCTGTGTGTGATGTGCGTGTGTGCGTGTGTGCGTGTGTGCGTGGGTGCGTGGGTACGTGGGTGCGTGGGTGCGTGGGTGCGTGGGTGCATGGGTGCGTGGGTGCGTGGGTGCGTGTGTGTGTGTGTGTGTGTTAGGAAATGATTAATTTTTCCAACGGCGTACGCTCCATTGGTTAATTAGAAGGAAGCTAGATCAAACAGGAATACGCCTTTCGGACAAGCAAAGATAAAGGAAATACCTCTAGAGGCATAAGGCCTAATAAGATGTTTTACGCGGGGTTACGGTAAGTGTCATTGTACAAGTACTATGGTGTTTTACAGACTAGATCGGTTTATAATCTACCAAAGGCAGAAAATTGATCTCTCTCTTTTTTTTTGTTAGTATGCGCATGCTTATGGTTAGTATTTACTTATTTATAGCTCATGTATGTCAGATTAGTAGAGTGTTCAGGAGTCCTTCTCCTTTTCAGCCCTGGTCAATCCATGTTTGTTGGTGTTGCGATGTTTTGTGTTATTGTACAGTTTACAATCATGCGATGTGATTATTTTTGGTGTAAAGGAAAGAAAAAAGATTTATTTATTTAATATTTAATAATGCGTTAATTAGCTTAAGTGTGACGGGGGGATGCGGAGGGCATATGGGATGTTGTCTAGGGAATCTTGTATCTCCTCGGGGAGGTCGTTAAGGAGTTGTGTAAGGATCGCGAGAGGATGCTTGAATTTTAATGTAGGTTTTCTTCGTGGGAATTGGGGAAAACGATAGTTGTAGGGTGTGGTAAGGATCTATTTGGTAGGAATAGTGTCGCCGAAGATTCTTTTATGTGCAAAGTTATTCTGTGTGTGATGGTTGGTATGTTCGCGTGTTGTGTTGTGAGGTCACTAGGGTACCTAAGAGGTAACCAGTGTATGCGTCTGAGTATTCGGCGTTCACAGGAAGCAATAGAGGAAAGATGATTGGGGTTTTTTTATGTTCGTGTATATGGGTGATCGGAAATCCATAACAGGGCGAATATATGTTTTGTAAGTGTGTTGTAGTGTTTTGGTGTGGCAACATTTGATTCTACCCCGGAGGGCGCCCAGTAGGTTTTCACGGTTTCTTATCCTGTTAAGTGTTCTTTGTAGATCGGGGAACCAATTGAGGGTTTTAGTAAAGAGGATTCCTAGGTAGGTGACTTCTTGTTGAAGTGGGAGTCTTTCTTGGTTTAGGACGAGGGAAACGTTTTAGTGGGATTGACGGAGACTCTCCACCGGTTCGCCCATTGAAGAAGTTCCGAAGGGTTTTGGATATGAGGCGGGAGGCCGCTTCGCTGTTCCAATTAACCGTCCAGAAGACGGTGTCATCAGCAAACTGCGCAACGACTACTCCGGGTTGTGCGACTTCGGGAATGTCGGATGCGAAGATAATATAGAGCATCGGGTACGCCTACTATAGGTTGGAAAGGATCTAAGGTTTTCCCTATTTTGACCCGAACTGACCGCTTGGTCAGATATGAGAGTAGGAGTTTGGTGAAGGGGTCGGGAATGTTAAGGTTACAGATTGGCCAGATTGCATTGCTTGTGGCTGTTGCGAAGGAGGTGGTTAGATTCTAGGTGGTCCCTGAGTCGCCTGGCTAGAATCTGCAACTCAGGAGGGAGATTGGTCTATAGAAGGAGGGTGAGGTTAGGTCGGAGTGGGGTTTAGGTATCATGACGGTGGAGGTCGATTTCCAGTCCGTCGGGAAGTGGGATACAATTAGGCATTAGTTGTAGATGTTGGAGAGTAATCGGATGGTTGGGTCGAGAAAATGACGGAGGATTTTTCGATGTAGGCCGTCATGACCTGGTCAGAGTTTTTTCCCTTTTTGAAATATGTGTGGACCTGGTCGGGAGGTGGCTTTTGTCCAGGAGTCTTCAGCGTGTTTGTTGGCTTCTCGCCTGATTAAGGCGATTGTATTCGTCTTGAGAGGGTCCCTGGATCGCAAGAATTGACGATAGATTCGTATTTTCTCTTTGATCCAGTTTACAATGTGTTGTGGGAGCGGTTTGCGGGAAGTATCGATGTTTTTTAGTGGTACAGAGATATCGACCGATTCCGTAATTACGGAAGTTTGGTCTCTAATGGCTCTCTCGAGATCTTGGGTCGTTTGAAGATTGGGTGTAGGAAGGTTGTTGGAGATGTGTTCGGAGAATACATTCCAGCCTGCTTTGATTGGGTTGGCGGATAACGGCGACATTCATCCACGTACCGGATACGCAGATGTTGATCCTCCCTTGAAAGAAGCTTCGGGATTGCGAGTCTAGAGTGCGGAAAAATCTCGCCAGTTGGGGAACATCTGGAAGAGGGAGTGGGTGAGGATTTGAAGAAAGTCTTTGATGGATAGGGATTCGGTGTCGGGAGAGGATTTAAGGTGGACTCTGTCTTCCGAGTCAAACTCTTCGGAAGACAGGACAGGTTCGAGGGAAGCCATTTTCGACGGAGAACTGGGAGGTTCCCGCCGCTTCCGGCACTTGAAGGAGAAGGTAGGGTGAGCACACACCTTGGGTTAGCCGAGGATTTACAGGAGGAGGATTTGTGGCTTTCGCCACAGTTGGGACATCGGATAGAACGGCTGAGAGACTCCTCAGCGGTATCCCACACCTACGTGCAAGTGCAACAATACTTAGGGAGAGGTTGAGGGATAAGAGAGGGTTCGCAACTGTAGTGTCTCCTGAACATGACGACACCGCGTGCGAGGAGGTATTCAAGGGTGATTTGGGATGTGGTTATAATACAGATCAGGGATGTGGGGGTGTTGGTCGCCTAAGCGCTGTTGCGAACGGCTTTCCTCAGGTGTGGAAGATCGATCGCACCGAGAATTTCGGGTTCTAGGATGTCCCTATCTACGTGACGAATCACGCAGGAAAAGAAGGGCGCTCTAGGAGTGGTGTTGTAAGGACGAGGACCGGATAGTTGGTTAAGGGTGGCGGTGTGATCACCGAAATGGTGCCGCAGCTTAAGGCTGTGTACCATCCGGCAAAGGAGAGGAGGCCTCTAGCAGACATGTGTGGTTATGGATAAACGTTAAATTTAACCAGGGAAGGTTTAGGGGTTTAAGGGATGTAAATAGGGATTTCTGTGTGGAAATGGATTTCGGGATATTGCGGATGCAATACCTCGAGATTGAGAGCGGGTGAGATTAGGATTAGGGGAGGCACGCACGCACGTACCTACACACACACACGCGTCCGCGCACGCACGCACGCACCTATCGACATCACACACCGCCAAACACGACGCACACAGACGCACGAGCACGTACGCACGCAAGCACGTACACTACATCACGAGCACACGCACCGCACGCACACGACGCACACACACACAGCGCAACGTACGACGCAGCATCGCGCACACACACACACGCACACGACCGCACCACACACGCACGAATAAACGCACACTCGCACTATCACACCACACTCACACTCACACACTCACACACTCACACACACACACACACACACACGCACACACACACACACACACACACACACACACTGAGACACCCACAAACACACACTCACACACTCACACACACTCACACACTCACACACTCACACACACACAACACTCACACCACACACACACACACACTACACACTCACACACTCACACACTCACACACTCACACACTCACACACACCACACACCCACACACTCACACACCCACACACCACACCTCACACACACACTCACACACTACACACACAACACACACCACTCACACCTCACACACTCACACACTCACACACTCACACACACACACCACCACACTCACACATCACACTCACACACACACACTCACACACTCACACACTCACACTCACACCTCACACACTCACACACTCACCACCACACACTACACTCACACACACACACACACACACACCACACACACACTCACACACTACACACACACACACACACACACTCACACACATCACACACCACACACACACACCACACTCACACACTCACACACTCACACATCACACACTCACACTCACACACTCACACACTCACACACTCACACACTCACACACTCACACACTCACACACTCACACACTCACTCACTCACTCACTCACTCACACAATTACCCACTCACACACACTCACCCACTCACACAAACTCACACACTTACACTCACACACTCACACACTCACTCTCTCACTCTCTCACTCACTCACTCACTCACTACAGTTTTGGAGTTTGCACTTTAACAGTGGCTCCGTTGTCTTTAAATAAAATTTTAAAATTGTCTCGTAAAAGAGCAAAAGGTACAAATACAGCAACAAAAACCAATTAACAACTAATATAAAGTATAACAACATAAAGTAAACCTAGATTTTCTAATTACTATTACATTATGTGTATTTATATGTTTGTATGGAATTGTTTTCAATGTTTGATATATCCAACACTTTTTTTTCTTATAAAATCTTTAAGTATTATTAATCATCACATAAAAAATAAATTTTTGGTTGTAATTGAGAGCGAATTTGATTAAATGCATCAACCTACATAAATGAAATTAATTAAATTCATTTGACATGGAATTTACTGCATAATAAGATGCGTATCCTTATTTATAGCATCATTAGAAATCTTTAAATGAGTGTATTACTAATTAAACATGTTTATACTTATTTTATAAACCATTAAGATAAACGGCAGAACTTAATTTCATAAAGTATAAATTAATACTTAAAACCATCACAAAAATAATAAATGAGTTAAATAAAGAATTCACAATCAGTTTAACATTCGTGATGGTTATATGAATGCAACAGAACCTTTTACGCAAGTTAAAATTAACTTGTCTAATGTCGTAGTTAATTTATATGACGGTAATTGATATTGCAATTCCTTACCATCATAATCCTATTTTCATTTGGATTAGGAATCGCTGAACCTAGGTAATTAGTTAGATAATTAATTAGTTTAACATTTTAAGTAGATAGTTAAACCATGATCAAAAAATTAAACAAACGTTGCGTAAATGATCCACCCACGATCCTGGCAACTACATCACAATGACTCGCTATGATTCTGAAACATATTTAAACCCATCCCACATTCATTTTTAACTGCTTTGTGCAATTATAAGTTTATAATTTTCTTTATGCATATTTATTCTAACTATTTACTTATATTATTAATTTTTAATTTGAATATTAGATATATACAAAATAGCAATGCTTTTTTGCTCTCCTATATTGAAAATCTCGTCGTTGAGAACGAGAAACAAAGATGGTAAATCAATTTTTTGAAAAAGTGCATGTCGGAAATAAATTGAATACCGAAGTGACTATAAAACTTAGAGGGTTGTAATTTTGTGGTATTACTAACCATGAAATGTACTGGACGTGTAATTTCAAATATTGTTTGTGTTTGTTGAATTCGCTACAACAACTTAGGAAAATGCAATCAAAGGTAACTTGATTTTTTCAAATGGAACTAACTACTTTTCTTTATGCCATCAAATACGAAATTTTATTAGCTTTCTCAAGATTTTTTCTGGTAGTTTAAGGTTGTAAGTATTTTGTTACTTGCAGTAGTAGTAGTAGCTTTCCCTTAATTTCACACTTTCTGAATAACGTGGAGGCTAGTAGGCATTGGAAAATAAACAATCCAAATTAAAAACATTTATTATGGAGTGATCTAACATTTACCAAATATGTACAAATTAGGAGACAAAGAAAAAAAAACTACATTGTAATGATAAAGTTATAGTAAATGTTCAAAATGGCGACCGCCTTGTTCTATGCACAATTGGATCCTTTGAAGAAATGAATGCTTAACCCTATTTAACATTTCTGGGGAAATACTTTCAGAAACGTTTCTAATTCTAATTTTCATATCATCCACCGTCGTTGGTAGTTCGGTTTATACTTTTTTCCTTACGTACCCCCATAAAAAGAAATCAATTGGGGTTATGTCTGGAGACCTCGCTTTCCAACGCGTTGGTCCGTCCCTTCATATCCACTTTTCGTTAAATGTATTATTAAATCAATCACTCACAACACGGGCACGGTGAGGAGGTGCTCCATCTTGTTGAAATAACATGTTCCTAATTTGAGCAAGTGAGACGTCTTCAAGAAGGTCAAATAAACTGTCGTTTGGGTAAATTTAAGTACCTGTTCAGATTTAGAACACCGTCGAAAAAATGGACCAACGGTAGACCTACCCAATATGCCTGCGCAGACATTAAATGACCATTTATGTTGACTATGAACTCTGAAATGATGAAGGTTTACATCAGAGTAGTAATAAAAATTGTGCCAGTTAACAAATCTATTGCAGTGAAACGTACACTCGTCCGTAAACATGATACTATCCAAAAAATTTTCATTCAGATTTCGACCTATCCAATTGCAAAAACCAATTCTGTTTTGGAAGTCCAGTTCTTGGAGCTCTTGGTGTGTTATGAGCTATGTGACTAGGATGAAAGTTGTTATTTCTAATCATTCTTCTAAAATATGTTCTACTTATTTCAAAATCTTTTTCGAGTTGTTGTGTACTTACATGCGAATTTTGTATGACTTCAGTGAAAATATTGAATTCAGTTCCTTCGTTCAATACAGTTTTCAGTTTTTCCTGCTTCTGTGGATAACAAACACTCCCTGTCTCAATAAATTTTTTCAAAATATTTTTAAAATATTCTTCCCTTGGATGACGATCCCGGTCAGGATATCTTGCTTTGTACATACGACTCGCAAGCAACGGATTTTTAGAACGTTCTCCAAAAATAAAAATTACTCATTGCACTCAATTATTCAAATAAATTAAATTACTAAACAAAAATGACAATCAGAAATAACAGCGCGAGCTTTTACTCAACGATAATAAATAACTAGGTAATGTTAACGTAAAGTTAAAGTGACAGAATTGGTTTATCTTTCACAGCCTGCTAGTTACCCATAGAAACTGAAAACGGGAAAATACAGCAAACTATCAGAAATTGTGAAATTAAACGAAATCTACCGAAGATATCAACAAATTGATATCGTTAGAAAGGGAAAAAAATTCCGCATTTGAAGCAAAAATGAAAAAATGGCCGTTCCATTTAAAAAAATCAAGTTACCATTGATTAAAATACATTTTATTTTTATTTTGGCTCGTAATTTGGTTTTTTGTTTGTAATTTTCTACTTAATAAATAATGTTTTATAATGCGAGTCATTTCTTGTTTATTTTCCACGGGTTACTAGATGATACAAATTAAAAATCGAAAAATACAGCAATTAGTCAGAAATTGTGAAATTAAAAGAAATCTACCGAACAATTCATATCGTTAGAAAGGTAAAAAAATTCCGCATGTGATGCAAAAATAAAAAAAAATGCCGTTGCATTTGAAAAAAAATCAAGTTACCATTGATTGAAATTTTCTAAATTGATAAAGTAGTTTCTCTAAACTCAAAAAGTATTCGGATTTGACCGTCCGGTCTATGCTAGTACATTTTATGTCTAGTAGCATTGCAGAGCCATAGCCTCCTAAGTTTTGTGATCACAGCGATGTTTAATTTATTTCAGCCACCTACTTATTGTAAAAATGACGAATTGCTGCTAAACGATTCGTTTTAGGTATCATGTGTGATACATAAAGCAAGAATTGACCAAGGAATCCAAATATGCAATAATATACAGCAGCCTCCATTTAAAAAAACGCAACTTTGATATAAATCACCCTGTATAAATTTTGCGATTCAAGTGAAAATATTTTAGGTTTGTAGGCTTAAGGACACCCCACCACATCCCATCAACAAACTTCAATCTTTAATAAACCCACAATCATCCACCCACGCACTATTGGCCCACCCTGTATGTATCAGACAGATGTTTAAACCTTTATATCAGTTAAAGGTTAATACATAGAGATGCTAACTTAAAAAAAAAACCAAAGCCGCTCGCTTCTATAAAAACTTGGGTAATACCGTGCAAGAATTTTAAATCTTATTTAAATGATAAGGCTTATTTGGTTTCGTGTTAAGAAAAGTTATCTAAAATTAAATTATGTTTAAAAAATTTGAGCCATGCTACTCGAAAAAAATTTACCGCTTGCTAGGTTTGAAACGGTTTCTATATACCCCTAAAATTAGGCCAGCATTCGTCCCGTATTATACGGGATAGTTCCTTTTTTGAACATATAATTTCATATAAGTAATTATTTTGATAAATTCTGTAAAAGCCCTTTTTTGTCCCGTTTCTGACGTTTCATTGTTTAAAAGGAATTAATCGAAGTCTAGAACGTACGAATAAGACAGCGCGACCTTTAAATAATACACAAAAGGATGACACCACAAGTTCTGCAATTTACGAGACTAGCGCTTTCGCCGACTCAAATAAATATAGCGCGATCCGGCTTAAGAGGAGGGAGAATACAATGAACTAGCCACACCACCTTTGGACAAACGTAAACTTTGATCCTTACCTAAAACAAAGCAGTAAAAACGTCGGCACAGCTTCATTTCCTCCCCATGACATCTTGTAACGGATCTGTAGTTACTGCTTCTGTAGACAAAGGCTACCTTTTTTAGCATTCTTTTGTATCAAACTCGTGTTGTAATGATTCTTGAAAAGATGCACCACTAGTCATCTGTTCTTCATACGCTATGAGACCAATTCATTTTTGATACAAGCTCCTAGAATCGATTATCAGTAGCTTGATCCCAATAAGGAGATTGGTCCTGGCAGTACTCCAGCTATTGTTTTAAAAAAATATTCACCTCTGAACTAGTACCAGTTGTATCTCAGCTCTATTCGACCATAACTTCCTTCATCATAGAAGTTAGCAAATGTTCAATCTATTCCCTGAGTAGGTAACTAAACCGATCCCTCTAACTACCGACCAATTTCCGTCACTTTCATTTTGTCTAAAGTCATGAAAAAAGCCATCAACTACTTAATGACCACCAATATGGTTTCGAGTAGATCCATTCAACAGGTGACCTTTCATATGTGACCCAAGTTGGCAACAATAAATTAAAACAATACGGCGAAACAGTTGTAGTCGTTTTAGATTTCTCAAGACGAAGTTTAACGTAAGTGTTTACTTGTCAAATTCACTCGTTTGGGTTAACTAATACGCTCATCAGTCGGGTTTTCTGTTTACTTGATTAAAAACCAATACCTGCGTGTGATCGTTGATGATTTTTTTCAGCCGGTTTGTATTACTAATAATTAGAATTATTGCTAAGGTTACACTCCGGTGAAAATGATTTTCAGAATAGTTATCAAAAATCTGGCAACGGCATTATTAAGTAGCAATATAATTTAGTATACCATAACAATTTGAATGGTCACCGGTATCACAAATATGATAAAAACTCAAAATTTTCGAGCGCAGTAAGGGAGCCATTCGCCTCATAATGTAGGATTTACATAAAATTCTAGCGTAACAATACAATATATACAAATATATACACAGGGTTAGTCACGCTCAACGGGACGGAATCTAGCGGTAAAACGGTAAATGATATCAAAAAATCGTTTGACACAAGTATGTAGGTCTATTTGGTCTACAAATTAAAATTAGTGTGGAATATACAGGGTTACTCAAAAAAAAGTTACATATCAAAGTTATGTTTTTTTAAATGGATCACTCTGTATTTTATTACTTTTTTGAATCCTACTTTAAAAAATAATATGTATTTATTCAAGTAACCCTATATCTAAGTTTGATAGTTTTCGAGTTATTCAATTTTTCTAAAATGTAGAGTAACTGAAAAATTTAATTACAACTTAACAGAAATTTTTAATTAATTTGCTTTTAGATTTCGATTCTACACTTCTTGGACTGTCTATCAGAATAATTACAATAGTAAAATAATATGCAGGGTGTTCCTAACTTCAACTTTGATTTTCTCCAAGTATTTGGTGCTATTACTTTGTTATTTTAAATGGAACACCCTGTATTTTATTTCTTTATGAGAAGGGAAATTTAATACTCTTTCAAACTAATATAGGATTCCCTATCCCAATTTTCAGTATTTTCCGAGATATTTCCATTATTTTACCAGTATGCATAAATATTAATGGTTTTATAGTAAATACTGGCAAGATGGCCTTGAAATATAAAACAAATAAATTGACAATATTATAATTTTACAAACTAAACAATAAAACGAATAACAATTAACATAATTACAACATTAAAAATCACTCTACTAAACCCATTTTATAATAAATGTTCAATGTGATGTCCATTTTGTTGAATACACTGCATTATCCTCTTTTCAAATGAGCGTTTCACATTATTTAGCATTTGGGGTGTGATTGTCGCGAATGCTTCTCTAATGCGTATTTTCATGTTTTCAGAGGTAGTTGGAGCAATGTGGTACACAAGAGTTTTGATGTATCCCCAGAAAAAAAAGTCCATTGTTGTTAAGTCGGGAGACCTAGCAGGCCAATTGCTAGGACTTCCTCGACCTACCCACATATCTTCAAATGTCCGGTCTAAATATTCCCTCACATTCCTTGAAAAATGTGCTGGCGCACCATCTAATTGTAGCCACATTTTTTGCCTCACATCTAAAGGAATATCTTCTAGGAGAGTCCAAAATTCGTTTTCCAAAAATCTTAAAAATTCTCTTCCATTCAAATCGCCATTAAAAAAATATGGCCCTACCACATGTTCTCCTATTAGTCCCCCGTATACGTTTAAGGACCAATGATTTTGTCGATCTATTGTTTTAAATTGATGAGGATTTTCAGTGGCGTAATAGTGAAAATTATGCCTATTAACCAGTCCATTATTGTGAAATGTAGCTTCGTCAGTGAATAACAAATTATCATAAAAATATTGATCTTCTGCCGTATGGTCGAGAAACCATAGACAAAATTCCAGTCTACGTTGAAAATCCACTCCATACAAATGCTGATGCATTTGTATATGATACGGATGATAGTTATGTTTTCTTATTATTCTACTTACGCTGGATTGACTTATATTGAGTTCTCGAGAAATAATTGTAGAAGTGTTATTGCGATTTTCAATTACAGATTGTAAATCTTCATTTTCGGTTACGGGCTTTGCTATTTCTCGTGTTTTATATTCAACACTGCCAGTTTCAATAAATCGGTTTAAAAGTCTCTCAAACACTTCTTTACGAGGATGGTCTTTTTGAGGATATCTTTCAGCATAAACACGTGATGCTAATAAGCAATTTTGAAAACATTCACCTAATATAAAAATCATATTTACTCGATCTTCAATTGGGTATTCTTTCATTGTATTAATTATGTTAAATTGTAAAATCAACACTAAATAAGTTTTTACTATCTGACATAAGAAAATGTTTTATTTGTTAATTTTCTCAAAGCCTACTTAGAGTTTATCATAAAATCTTCAACATTTACGCATACTGATAAAATAATGCAAATAATTTGGAAATAAGTAATTCGGATAGGGAAAATAATATTAAATTTTCGTTTTCATGCAGGGATAAAATACAGGGTGTTCCATTTAATAATAACACTAAAAACTTGATGCAGATCAAAGTTAAAGTTTGGAACATACAATTTTACTTATTTTATTAGAAAGTTCAAGGAGCGAATTACTCAAAAAGTCTGTATTAAGTTGCAATTAACTTTTTTTGTTACACTACAGTTTTAGAAAAAATTGAATAATTCGTAAAGTATGAAATTTGAGTATATGGTGACCTAAATAAATACGTTAGCTTTTTAAGGACAATTAAAAAAATGTAACAAAGTTCAGGGGGATTCATTTAAAAAAAATACTTCTTTAATATGTAAATTTTCAAATTATAAATTTTTAATTTATTTTCTTTTGTATTCCAAGGCTATCTTGTATAGTTATATAGTTGATAGGGAATCCTATATTAATTTGAAAGAGTATTAAATTTCCTTCTCATAAAGAAATAAAATACAGGGTGTTCCATTTAAAATAACAAAGTAATAGCACCAAATACTTGGAGAAAATCAAAGTTGAAGTTAGGAACACCCTGCATATTATTTTACTATTGTAATTATTCTGATAGACAGTCCAAGAAGTGTAGAATCGAAATCTAAAAGCAAATTAATTAAAAATTTCTGTTAAGTTGTAATTAAATTTTTCAATTACTCTACATTTTAGAAAAATTGAATAACTCGAAAACTATCAAACTTAGATATAGGGTTACTTGAATAAATACATATTATTTTTAAAGTAGGATTCAAAAGTAATAAAATACAGGGTGATCCATTTAAAAAACATAACTTTGATATGTAATTTTTTGAGTAACCCTGTATATTCCACACTAATTTTAATTTGTAGACCAAATAGACCTACATACTTGTGTCAAACGATTTTTGATATCATTTACCGTTTTACCGCTAGGTTCGTTGAGCGTGACTAACCCTGTATATATATATATATATATATATATATATATATATATATATATATATATATATATATATATATATATAGACACACACACACACACACACACACACACACACACACACACACACACACACACACACAAGGTAAGTATTTAGTGTGGGATTGGTCGATTGTGAGAGAGCACATCAGAAACAGATATTTACAAAAATTGTAGGCAACTATATACTCGTTGTTTGGAAAATATGTTGATCTCTACAGGGTGATTCTTAACTACGTGGGCCGGGCAGTCCGAACCTCGGTTACGAACGTAAGCCCATATCCAGCGTAAGCGTTTTGTGATTTTTATTACAATCGCTTAATTTAAAAAAATAAGAACTTAGCGTTTTTCGCTCATCGTTTCTGGCATCGTGATCTTCCCCGCTACGGAGTTAGATGTCACTGCTTGCATACAGATAATACTAACAAGCGGTCATCAGTAGAGGAGCCACAGCCTAGCCGCAAGCAGGAGCCGCCGGAATATAGCAGCAGCAGCGAAGAATTCCAGAAGCATCCAGGACACCGCCAACACAGGACCGACGTCGTAGGTTACTGGTTAATAAAAATAATTTTTAATTTATTCATTATTTGTTTTATTTTAATACTTGTTTTTCTCCTTTTCTATTTGGGTCTCCGATTTCCAAGTCTTTATTCCTCGGGGTGTGAGACTGCACCTCGGCGGAGACTCGGCCTTTCTCTAAACAATCTTTAATTTTATTTATCCTATCTCACTTTAAACCTATTAACAACAACCGCGATGGTTAAACACGGTCGCCACTGTGCTACCCTAAAGGTTGTGCCCCCAACCCCCGACGCCGTCCATATACCCACACCACCACACACTATACAATCCTACACACACACACTCGTTTCACCTCCACCTTCCTCACGTACACGCTCCCATTCAAACGCCTCATCCATTTCCACTTCATCCACTCACTCCTACATTTCCACACGTTCCACTGCCTCAACAAAGCCACACAAACCCGCACACACACACACACACACACACAAAATCCCGCACACACACACAAACCCGCTTTCTTACCTACAACCTCTCAACAATCTGTACCCGCCGTCAGTCCTACACCTGTTAACTCTAATCCTTTACCCACCCGCTCACAATCCTCGAGATATTGCGTGCGCAATATCCCAATATCCATTACAAGTCAGAAATCTCTGTTTAACTCCCTCAAACCCCTTAACCTTCCCTGGTTGAATCTGACATTCAACCACAACCATACCTGTCCCTTAGAGACCTCCTTCCCATGCCGGATGGAACGCAGCTTAGGCTGCGACACCATTTCGGTGATCCCTCAGTAACCCTTTCCCAACTGTCCGGTCCACTTCCATCCAACTCCAACCCTAGACCTCCCTCCTTTTCCTGCGTGATTTGTCACGTAGATAAGGACACCCTAGTCGAAGAGATCCTGGGTGCGATCGATCTTCCGCATGTGAGGAAGGCCGTTCGCATCACCTCTAAGGCGATGAACACCCCTACATCCCTCATCCGGGTCATTATCTCTTCCCAAGCCACCATTGAATACCTCCTCGTACGCGGTGTCGTCATGTTCGGGCAACACTATCGTTGCGAAGCTTTCATCATCCCGCAACCCCTCCCGAAGTACTGCTCCACCTGCACACAGGTGAGACATACTTCTGAGGAGTGCCCTTCCCGTACCATCCGCTGTCCTAACTGTGGCGAAAGTCACAGAACCTCGTCATGCAAATCCGCCGCCAACCCAAAGTGTAACAACTGCGGGGAAGCGCATCCCACCTATTCCTTCCAGTGCCGGAAGCGACGGGAATCTCCCAGTTCCCCGTCGATGAGGGCATCCATCGATCCTATCCTGTCTTCCGAATAGTCAGATTCGGAAGACACAGCCCACCTCAAACCTTCTCTCGATACCCAATCCTTATCCATTAAGGACTTCTTGCAAGTTCTACCCACGCCCTTACCAGTATGTTTCCTGACCGGCGAGAAAGGGTTGGTCGGACCGTAGACTCGCTATTCCAAACCTTCTTCCATCGAGGATCGGAATCTGCGTATCCGGTACACGGATGAAGGTCGCCGTAATCCGCCAACCCACTCCTTAACTCCTTTCCAATGGCTATCATAGCAGAGACCATTAATGCCAGGGGCGTTCGTCGGAAACGCCCCTTACTTAAGCCCTTTCTACACACATACAATATACACATCCTTTCCATCACGGAAACAAAGCTCACACCCTGATGTTCACTCCATTTCAACACGTATCACTCATTCCTAAACAATAGCCACCACGGAACCGCCCTCTTAATTAAAAACTGCTTCCCATCCACTCCTTTTCAACTTCCTGCGCACCTACAGCATCTCGAATGCGTTGCTGTGACGGTGCAGTTCCCCACTCCTATAGTATTTATATCATATTATAACCCGCCAGGCCACAATTCCCTATCCGATGCTCTTCTAACCTATGCCTCTAGCCTTCCCAACGCAGTAATCCTAGGTGATTTCAATGCTCTCCACACCCAATTTGGTGACACAGTAACGAATGGCAACGGTAACAGACTATCATCTGCTCTGTTGCAGTTGCCGCTCCTGCGAATCGCCAACACACAGTCAACCTACTTCGAGCACTTGGGTACCTTAATAATAGACCACATCATAGTCTCCGAATCCATAGCTCACTATTTCGATCGTGAGTGCTTTTGAATCACCACGATCACAGTCCCCTACCGGTCAAAACTTCATTTTGTCCAGCCCCCCTGCACCCCCTCAATACACAGTCATTAAAGATTTTTCAAAAGCAGACTGGAATGTGTTCTCTGAACACATCTCCAACAACCTTCCCACACCTAATCTTCAAACGACCTAAGATCTCGAAAGAGCCATTAGAGACCTAACTTCCGTTATTGCGGAAGCGGTCGAAAACTCTGTACCATTAAAAACATCGACATTTCACGAAAAACGCTCCCACGGCACATTGTGAACTGTATCAAAGAGAAAAGACGAATCTATCGTCAATTCTTGCGATCAAGGGACCCGGTTCTCAAGACCGAATACAATCGCCTTAATCAGGCGAGAAACCAATAAACACTCTGAAGACTCCTGGACCAAAGCCACCTCCCAACTTGATGATAGAAATGGTAAACTCTTCTGGCAACAGTTTGACAATCCTTTTCCGACATCCTCATTATGCAGAGGATAGGTTCCCCAATCTTGCCTCCAGAAACGTCTCCCCACCCTTAACCAAGAAAGGCTCACACTCCAAGATGAAATCACCTACCTAGGAATCCTCTTCACTAGAACCCTCAATTGGCTCCCCGATCTAAAAAGAACACTAAACAGGATTAGAAACCGCGCAAACTTACTGGGCGCCCTTCGGGGTAGAATCAGAGGTTATCACCCCAAAACACTTCTACACACATATAAAACATACATCCGCCCTGTTATGGATTTCCGAGCTCCTATATACACAAACATTAACCCAATCACCTTTCCTCAATCGCCTCCTGTGAACGCCGAATTTTTATACGGGTACACAGATTACCCCTCAGGTACCCTAATGACCTCACCCTACACCACGTCAATATACCCTCAATCACAAACCGTATCCAAAAACTCCAGGAAAACTTCGCATATAAAAGAATTTTCGGCAACACTATCCCAACCAAAGAAATCCTTACCACTCCCTATAACTACCGCTTTCCCAAATTCCCTCGAAAAAACCCCAAACTAAAATTCAAGCATCCTCCTGCAATCCTCACACAACTCCTCGACGACCTCCCCGAGGAGGTAGAAGAATCCCTCGATAATACCCCATATGCCCTCCGCATCTCCCTGTCTATTCGATGACGACCCAGCATGACACCGGCGAACGATCTAATAAATCATACTGCACACTAACCCACACGCACACTTAAACCCAACCACACACTATTCAAAATTTAAATTCAAATAAATTTAAACTTTTTTTTCTTTTTTTTTATTACCAAAAATTACCACACCTCATGATTGTACAGAATACAATAACACAAAGCAGCGTGGTAGCAGGGGCTTGTTGGCTAATTTATTTGTTTTGAGGGTTGCGCGTTTGCATGTTTATATTATAATGAAGGTGGTTGAAGTGGTTTAAGAAATTTAATAAATTAATGGGTGTTAAATAACTGAGTATATATGTTCTCGTAACAAATCGTTAAATTAACTCGAGGTACACCCCATTCACCAAAAATAATGCGTTTGTCCCAGTCGGTAGTTTAAATATGCCGGTTCAATCTTTTGGTTTGCTTAATTATCACAATTTATGCTGTTATTTCCACTTAACATCAAAATGAAAAACATCAATGTAACACTAATAAAAATGATCTCGGACGCCAAGTTATTTTTTAATTATGCTCGGAATAACTAAACCGAGTTTTACAATACAAATTTACCAAAATGTAAAAATAAAAAAATATACAAACTATGTTTATTAACAGTTAAATTAGGGTTGTATAAAATATATCTTAAAAATAGCCTTATATTACTAAGAAATCATTAAACATTAATACCTGTTCGGAAAATTTTTGTACACAAACTTTTTAATATCCTCTGGTATCTAAACGATTACGGAAAAGTAAACCAAAGGTGATGTCATCTTTGCACCAATATAGCGCAATATCACGAAATAGCAATGCTTTACGTTGTAAACCACCAAAATGGAATTTTTCTTCTTAGAAATTTATCTTCATGAAATTTTGAATCCAACATTTATTTCATTTTCTTGAACGTTCAAATAAAAAATTGTGATCAAAATTTAGATCAGCATTGAATGCAAAATTGCAATCATAAAATAAAAGCGTAGTTAGAATTAATTGTGCAATCAAAAGCGGTAAAATTAAAATTGTAATAGTAAAAAAAAGAAAGGGCCTGAAAAGAGCAAATGTTTTAATTTTTAGTATTACGAGTTAATTTATCTTACCATTAAATCAATGGCAATTTCACAAAATTTAGGTGGAAACCCAAAAAAAAGGCTCCCTAAATAACACAATATTAATCAGGAAGTGAAGAAATGGACGCTTTAGATATCAGATGATGACGCGTTGCGCGTAAAAAAGCTGCGCAGAAAAAAATAATTTAAAGAAGTGGGAGTATAAACCATTTAAGAAGTATATACACTTAAGTTACACCAAAATGCAAATAAAATTGACAGATGCGGTCTTAGTAATAAATAACTGGTTAATTGTTCTGTTCCTGTCAAACAATTTGAGTAAAACTTTGAGGTGTTGTAGGCAAAGGTTTATTGCAACAGCATGCAAAAAATGACATTTGTATTTTTCATAAAAATAAAATTATGAATGTCTAAACTTGACTATCAAAAAATGCAAGTTACTCAAAAGAATCAAATGGAAACCCCAATTTTTTATTACTCAGATCGATTTAACGGCAAAGATTAAGGTAAGTTTGTTTAAAACTTTATTTGCCTAAACGTAACAGTTTCATACTTATTATCAAAAAAGTCCCAATTTTAAAATTTGTGATAAAAATGAGCTACTTTCTTAAATCTAGTATTCCTTGTTCGTGGTCATCATGGAAACCAAATAATTGAGAATTTAAATAAAGAAAAAATTTAATACTTTATGAGTAAATCGAAAAAAACTACTGCGGAGGTAGTAACTACATACTTATCAGTGCATTCTTACACGATAAAGTCGTTTATTTAGTATTTCTTGCTGGTGATCAAATGTAAATTAATTTACAATAAATGTTCAAAATGTTGCCCGTAAGACGCAAGACATTGTTGAACCCGTCTTATAACGACTTCATTTGTAGCCCATTGCATTTCTTGTGGAGAAAGATAATTGAAGGCATTTTGCACTCTTGCAATGCAATCTTCTTTGGTCGTTAGTGGTGTAGCATAAACAATATTTTTAATTCGACCCCAAAGATAAAAATCCATTGGCGTAAGATCAGGTGACCTAGGTGGCCATGGAAAGGGACCATTATTGGCAAACCAACGATCTTCAAAAATTTCATAAAGTTTCATGGAAACAGCATTGGTCTTGTGAGGGGGCGCACCGTCTTGTTGGTACCATACATTTTCCGTTTCTAGATTTAATCGGGGTTGAATTCAAGTGTTTAATATCTCAAGATAATTTTCTCCTAGAAATTAAATTTGTAATCATAAATCGCAACAATCAACTATTTTAAATCTCTCAAATTTTCTTTGTAAAAATACACGTCAATGATTTCATTATTCCGAATAGCACAAAATACGTTAAAATTCCAAATTTCCTGAAAATGGCATTCGCGAATTGGATTGCTATTTTCGTTATTCCAGTAATGCGAGTTTCGGCGAATAAATTTGCCATTTTTCGTAAATTTAGATTCGTCCGTCCGTATGATATTAGTCAAAAAATTAGGAATTTTTTGTATTTTGAGTAAAATTGTTTCACAAAATTCGATACGTTTCAAGAAACCCGCTTCTTTCAAATGTTGAACTAATTGTAAACAGTATGGTCTAAACTTATGTTTCTTAAGAATTCTTCTGATAGTTGTTGGTGTTAAGCCAATATCTGCTTTCGCGTCGTTTATGGAATTACAAGGATAGGCACGGAAATATCCTAAAGTTATAACTTCATTCTGTTCGTTATCAATAGCAGTTTTTTTGCGAGGCGCAGAGTGTTTAAATGTGCCAAACTGTTCCAAATTTTGAACCACACGTCTTATTGTATCTGCTGATGGTCGGGGGCGCTCAGGATAGCGTTCGATAAATGTTCTTACTGTTCGTTTTACAACTCTATGACATTCTCCGTGAATTAAAATTAAATTCAAATAATCTGTATTAGAATATTCAAGTCGGGTCATTTCATCAAGAAAAATACAAACTGTCAACAATCTTATTAAATTATTGACTACAAAAGAAAAACAAAATAAATAAGCATCTTTATCGTGTAATGATGCGCTGATAAGTATGTAGTTACTACCTCCGCAGTAAAAAGTAGTTTTTTTCGATTTACTCATAAAGTATTAAATTTTTACACTTATGTTGTATATCGAATTTGAAAAAATGACTTTTGAATCACAAAATTATCAATTTTTATAATTTTTTGCAGTAACTTATTCAAATATTTTTCTTTATTTCAATTCTCAATTATCTGGTTTCCATGGTGACCACGAACAAGGAATACTAGATTTAAGTACGTAGCTCATTTTTATCACAAATTTTAAAATTGGGACTTTTTTGATAATAAGTATGAAACTGTTACGTTTAGGCAAATAAAGTTTAAACAAACGCACCTTAATTTTTGACGTTAAATCAATCTGAGTAATAAAAAATAGGCGTTTCTATTTGATTTTTTTGAGTAACTTGCATTTTTTGAGAGTCAACTTTAGACATTCATAATTTTCTTTTTATGAAAAATACAAATGTCATTTTTTGCACACTGTTGCAATAAACCTTTGCCTACAACACCTCAAAGTTTTATTCAAATTGTTTGACAGGAACAGAACAATTAACGAGTTATTTATTACTAAGACCGCATCTGTCAATTTTTTTAGAAAAATGTTTTTTTTAAAACGACTGAAATTTCGTATCTAGTTTATTTAACAAACTTACCTTAAAATTCGACATAGAATCCAAAAATGTATTAATATACGGGGTGTTCCATTTAAAATAAGCGACTACGTACCGACTTCCGGTATAACCGGAAGTGGTACGAACGTGAAAATATTTTAGATGAGTTAGCCCTAACATCATTACCATGTCACCAAATTTTCAAAATTATAGTAAGTTTGGTTTAGCAGATACTCATAGGATCAGCTCCCAAAGGCAGACCCTGTATTTACAACTAAATGAACGAAGAACATAAATTACGGTATATTTTAATATAACTCAAAATGGGTTGTTACAGTATGTTTGGAGGTTTAGTAACTTGTATGTTTCTGTTTATATGTTTGCGAACTTACACGTTTTGTGTATTTACTTTATTACTAGTATTTCCGTTTTTGTATTTTTACTTTGGTGCGTTTGTGTACTATTAGATTTTTGCATTTTTAAGCTAGTTTAGTATGTTTTTTTGCTTGTTTTGTGTGTTGGTAGGTGTATTTTTGGATATTTGTAAAGTAATGTGTTTCCCATTTTATTTTTGTATGTTTGGGATTTATGTGGTCTAGTGTTTACTTGTTCGCTAATTCCATCTATATTATTAAAAATACATTCTGAAGAGTTCACTTTAAGTGCATTTTCCTCTAAAGTGGAACCATTTAGTGATATACAATAAGAGTACCTTTTATAAAGAAATATAATGACCATTCAGAAGTGCTAACAAGACTTTCAAAATCTTTATCCACAAAAAAATAGCGAAAACCAGAAACATGAGTAAGGTGTTGGTGGTGCCCTCTATCTTTTACGTTGAAAGTAATATTCATATTTGTCTACTCGACAAGGTGTCTTCAAAAATGCGACATCTATCAAAAAAAGTGAAATAAAAAATGCATCTTTGAAATGTCAACTCTTTAAGGAAGCAGAATTGGACAGAATTTAACCCAAGGAAACTATCTCTGAACTATGGCCCATTCTTTACAGGACACCATGTACATACATTAATTACCCCTCTTGTGAACTCTACATAATTTTTAACGTTTTATAAACAACAGTCAAATAAACCGACCAACACATTTAGAGCGAATCGAATTTTTGGTCAACATCCTTGATGTCCATGAGGACTTTCAATGGACCAGAGGTGTTCGTTATGACGATTGAAGATACCCGAGTTTGCAAACTTGCAATCGTTAGAAAGGAAATTTGGATTTTGTTCTAACTGATCCGTGAAATTCCTACAAAACATTACTCGCCGTTGAGGATCTCCAGGATGCAGTACTTGAGTGACATGGCTTTTGAATGGGCGGTACTCTCCATACTAGTAGTCGCGATATATTCATATTTGTTGCGATGGGCCGTGTGGG
This sequence comes from Vesta saturnalis, assembly GCA_036346205.1. Lineage (NCBI taxonomy): Eukaryota > Metazoa > Arthropoda > Insecta > Coleoptera > Lampyridae > Vesta > Vesta saturnalis. The sequence continues at coordinate 2,554,244 of JARFJB010001603.1, read as the reverse complement.
AGTAGAAGGATTATATTAAATCTATTGGAAAATGATTTATTCAGATTTTTTGATGATTTTTGTATATTTACTTACTACCCGTAAAATTTCATTCAAATTTTCATTCCTGGGTCTCAGAACAGATTTTCTTAGTTGACATGAACCAACCTCGCCCAAATCTCGATTTAGTGATAAAAAATAGTTTTGAGCAAGTTGTTGCCTTTCTGGATACCGCTCTAGGTATGTTTCTGCAGTAATATGGGTATTTCGATGTGAAGCGTATATACATTTCTAACATATCTCGTTTTTCTTCATTTGAAAACGGCATTTTATTGAGAAACTTGTAATAAATTGATGAAAAAGCATCAAGTGAAATTTAAGCGAAGATGTGTTTTTCTTAAACAAAAGAATACATGTTCTTTCCAACGCACTCTTCGCAAAAACGGTTTTTTAGCATATTTTGAGGGAATCTTGAAGTTGAATTATACCATATGATATATGATTGTGATCAGCAAAAAGAGCTTCATTCAAAAATGTAAAAATACAATATGGCTGCCATAAGAAATAACAAAGTTAACTACTACAACTTTCAGATCTAGAGTACCTTGAAATTTTCGATAAACGTATTTGGATTTCTCGTAAAGTGCCTCAATAGTGTTTCAGTTTAAAACGTCCATGTAAATTACTTGGTTAGGGAAATCCTAGTCCATCAGGTTTAAAGTTGTAAAGCCACAAAAAACGACCATTTAATTATAATTTATTATATTTTGGTTGGTAATTTCAACCTTCATAAGAAAATTCTAAAATACAGTTTTTAATCATATACAATTCGGAGTATATTAAAACTACTTACAAAATTTATGTTAAAATTATGCTAATTATATTGATAGTTAAACATTAATATATTGAAATTTATGACCTAGGAAGATTTTGAACGATTTAATATAAAAAATGTTAAATTACTGTGACAACGATGCAATAAATGAAATAACAATAATATAGAGTAAGTTTACAGTTAAATTTGATATAGAATCATGAAAATATTAATTAGGGAATAAAACTAGGATTTCCCCAACCTTAACCAAGTAATGCAACTATTATTATTTCCTAGTTATTATTACATAATTATATATGTTTAATAACGATGGAATTTTTTGATCATATAAAAATAACATTTGGATCTGAACCAGTTATAAAAAAATTCATCAAATTTAACTGTAAACTTGCAAAATTTAAAAACAGAATATTCTTTAATAAATGCAGAAAAAAGAATTTAACACCTAGTTTCGTATGTATGTTTGTGATACGTATATTACTAGCATTTATAGATTACACAGAATACAAAAGAAGGTAATATATTCTCTTCTAATACTTACTATTGATAACGTGGTTACACGTTAAAAAAAATAAAGACAGTGTGTACATGTAATTTTTGATTTTTTTATAAATTCAAAATTACAATTTTTATTTTAACCTAAATATAATATTATTATATTATAATGTATTACTAACTATATCAATAAGGTAAAGTTAGAAATTGAAATTAAAACTAAACAATTTTTCAAAAATAAACCTAATGCCCTTCTTACTAAACCAGATAAATCAAACGTCTCAGTATTAATGTATAAAGAAAGTTATCATAATAAATCATTAGAATTTCTTCAAGGTATTAACACTTATAAAATAATTATTAAAGATCCTACCACCATTGTGGAAAATAAAGTTAGTGATACTGTTTATTCACTTGAAAATCGAGGTTCTATTTAAAAGATGTATTTAAAAATCTAACATTTAGAGGCATTATTACAAAATAGGTACTATGGTTTACCTGATGTACATACATAAAGATAACGTACCACTACGTCTTATACTCGAACTCAGAAATTATCAAAATATATAGCTAACATTTAACATACTTGATAAAGCATTTTATACAAGAAATAAATGTCATATCAAGGATACTTTTGCTCAAAAAGTGGACAATCATCCGATTCCTAATAATTTTGTTGAATGATGCGAAATTACTTTTTACTAATATTTCTTTAGAACTATAAAAATAATTAACTAGCCACTTTAAGTTAGAAAATATATAGAAAAAAATTACTTCATCAATATCATTCACTTTCTATTGATTGTTACATATTTCATCAATAACAACCAATGCTACTCACAAAGGCAAATAACTTTCTGTGGCTAAATTTTTAATATGTTGTAGACTATAAGGTTGTAATCAAAGGCTACTATAGAGAGAAAGTCGAAAAATAGACAGTTTTTGCGCTACAGCTCCCCAAAGTTGTGAATATTAAAGTGCTCTTTTAAATGTTTAACGAAATTACTTATTAACGCAAAAAAACATAATTAATTACAATATGGGCCATAGGGCACTTTTTCAAACCTAATCAGTATCCTCTTCCATCGTATTGTTATTATTTGCAATGTTTGGATCATGTTATTAAGCTCTATCAGCTGCGTCCAATATTTTATCCAACAAAGTTAATTTTGGATAGTGAACATAATTTTCATAACGCGCATACCCCAAAAACCACAAAACATTAGCAATGTGCGCACATGTTACAAGAGTTCTTGCACTTGATTTGTACGTACAGTAGTAACCAAGAATTAGATCAGCCACATTCTCATCGGCTTCTTGATTTTCGGTGGGGTAAGCAATTCACAATTGATGTTTTGTCGCATTGCGAAAGCGCGAAAAATGTCAAATTCTTATAAAACCAGGTTCATTATTAAGAGAATCTATATGGAATTCTTCTTCATCTCGTTGCAGTCCCCGTCAATATATGCACTTGCTATCAGTGAATTGAGTTGCGGATTATACAGGGTGGGTGTACGTCTACGCACTGCGTAGACGGAGGATTGCTCCTTAACTATTACAGATATCAAAATAAATTTTGGTGTGGTAATACAGCACTATTGGACCTACATTCTAAAAATATTTAGATATATACAGGGTGATAGACAAAAATATGCCAACCCAACCCTGTGTGTTTTAAATGGAATACATCCTGTATATTTTTGCATTTTTGGATTCACTATTAAATTTAGAATAAAAGTATAGAAATTTGTATCTGTATCACAATTCTGTAGATATCGTCACTTCAGTACCAAAATAGAGTTAACTTTGGAGCCACGATGCGAGCGTTGTCACCACGATTTTGTAAATCTGTTTATATCACGGACTGTTAATAATAGTCTACTAACAATCAAACTTGGAAATTTTTCGAAAACGTGTAAAACTATACAGAATGTACGCGAAATGTAATCTTTGCATTAGCGATTCCCTAACTGTAGTAATGGCATACTTACAGCCTGTCTTCGAACCTTGAACTAATTAAAAGACGTGACGTTTTGAATGACAATACTTTTTTAGGTACATATGTTAAGGCACGTGTTGCTATGCTTGTTATGATTTTTTGCGAAAATCGCGGTAAATTGATAAACGTCAAATTCACAACTTTGGCGAGCTGTAGCGTAAAAACTGTCCATTTTTCGACTTTCTCCTTATGTTAGTCTAGATCCTTACAATCTACAACAAATCAAAAATTTAGCCAAATCCACAGAAATCCACTTACCATTTAAATGGTGCGGGGTCCTTTATGGTTGTCCATTGCAGAAATTGTGGTGAACGATGTAATTTACTTAGTTGTTATCAAAATATATAACTTAATAAGTACAGTACCACATGGTAAAATATGTAGCTTACACTATAAATATTTTTAATTGATACAATTTACATTTTACAAAATTTACACAAAATGTTATCAACCCCAAAATATAAAAAAACGTATAAAAGGTTTTCTTTAACTCCACTAATTAACAGATTCTTTAAATCTTATAATGTTAGATTTTCTAACATTCTTATTACAAATAATAATTCTTTCTAATCAAAATTAAGAGATAAGTCTTCTGTATCGAATAGTTCAGATTTAGTTTATGCCATTTCATACAATCAGTGTAATTAATTTTACATTGGACAAACTTCCCAGAAACTTTTTAAAAAAATTTCCTTACACAAAAGTGATCTTAAACTTAAAGCGAATTTTACTGCTTTAAGAAAACATTTACATAACACTGGGCACACATTTGGTTTCTGTAGTGTAATAAATGCTTTAAACCATGAAAGTGATAACTCCTAAATAAAATTCCTTGAAATGTAATACATATTTAATATCATTTCAATTGATGTTAATTAATTGATATTAATACGTTAAGTACCATTTTGTACACATACCTTACGCTAAAAAAACACGCATACCTTACACTAAAAAAATTATTACTATTATGTTTTAAATCTCAAGTTTTTTCCCTAATTAATTTTTTTATAATTTTTAATGCACTTCATTTGTTAAGTTACTCTGTATTATTGATACTTCACCCAATGTTTTCAAAAGTACACTAAGTACATAGTGAGTTGTCGATAATAATTGCTAACAGGATGCATCAGTGCTTGTTGCAACGAAAATTTTCACGATTGCAAAACAGGAGTGGAAATATTCTAAAGCAACAAGTTCGAATGCATCCTTAGCTAGTATGATGGAAGGAAGGGAGCTGTGCACGAAATATACTTTATTTGATTATTGCATAAGTTTAATAGTGTGTAATATTATATTACATACCGAGGCGGAAAGTGTTCCATTCCTGTCGAGAGAAGTATAGTTCACCGAGAGGTTTCTCCTCTCGGTGAATTAGTTCTCCAAACTTTTGGTACTTTAACCGAGGTTTGTATACGATTTTATTCACAACTACAGAACAAGCAACATTGTACAGTTCAAATCAAGAAATTTTGGAACACATCCATCACGGCTTCTCGTTTAATATTGAAGGTCGTGGCAATGCGACTCCACCTAATGCTTGCGTTCACTCACCATCTACGCACGTGAGAAAAAATGTCTGCATACTCTTGGCCCTTTATTAAAATTGGCAAGTTGTCAATTTGACATTGATAGTTTAAAACGATAATAGCTCCCCCACAGGTTGAAAAGTGGTCCATTACTAACCGCTTCATCTCATTACTGTCTCCTTTTTTTGTTATCACTAAGCGCTTAAAGTAAACCCGTAGAAGCATTCACTTCTCAACTTTTAAATGGTTAAAATAACGGTATGTTACAAACTAATTGTGAATAAAAAATTAATCTTATCTATCTAGTAGTTTCAGTTTGTAATTACGATAAGTGTTATGCAATAAGTTCAAATTAGACTTTTAAAGATAGGGTACCATGAAACACTGAACAAGAGGAAATTTTACGAATTCAATATTAGTACCAGGGAAGTTGAAAACATAGAGAAAACTGAAGTGCATGATATTTTACGGAGGCAGTTGTATCCCTTCCATTTACAAAAAGTAATATGCTATTTTGTGTCAAAATTTCGAAGCAAGAATCGTATTGTGTAGATGGATATGTCATGTACATCAATTAAGCTTTAAATTCAATGTATGGGCAGGTATTTTACAAAATTTTCTTTTGGGTCTTGTAACTATGCCAGGAAATTTGACAGTTCAGTCTTTTTTTCGCTTTCTTCACAACACACTGCCCGATTTATTGAATGATGTGCCTCTACGGGTAAGGGAAGAGATTTGGTTTAAACTTGACGATGCTCCTCCACACTTCTCTAGAAGTGTTAGTACCTGTTTACACGAAATTTTTCCTAATCGTTGGATTGATCGGGGTCGTGGTGTTCCTGTTAAATGGGCACCTCGTCTCCCAGACCAAAAAGTTATTTTTCGCTGGACTCTTTTTCTTATACTTTCTACCCATTTTTGTATTGTTTTATTTTTGGATATTGCTTAAAAAATTATAAAATTTGTAAACCGTAAGCCCTCTTCCACCGTATGCCTCACAAGCAGCAGTTAAGAATGAACAATTTTCAATTTTTCTCTAAAATGAAGTATTTTATCGAAATTTTAGAAAAGACCGAAAATAACCAAAAAATGAATGTTTACTACATTTTGAATAGTTGACCATAAATTTCTGCTTTTTTTCTTCATATAACGTAACCCATTGAAATGAAACACTACCAAATTTGAAATTTTTACTTCAAAAAATGCTCAAACAAAAATAAATTTAAAATTTGACACCTTGTATATGGGGGCATAAAACAAAAATGGCATTACGAAAGTCATTTATCTATGCGCAGGGAATATATGGATCACGGATTGTTCTCATTTTTCCAGACACCCTGTATATAACAAAAAAAAACGTTTTATTAAACACAAAGAATTCAAAAATAAAATTAAATAAAAGGTGGTCCATTTAAAAAAATTATTTTTTTTTCTAGGACAACTTTTCTGACGCACCGTGTAAAATCTCAAATATTTTTAAAATATGCGGATTTGCTACCTCGACCCTATGTAAGATATGATTTCAATACAACTAATATTAGTTAAGCAAAAATATACTTTACACTATCGTTGGACACAGTGTACACTGTGCCATTTTGGTGGAAATTGTAGGGTATCTCGTTTGCCAGCAAATATAAGAATATGCGGTTTTCGCGACCCTGTACTACATTTTCGTGAAACGAAAGATGCTACAAACAGAATCGTCATAGTCCTATTAGTATTTGAGATACAGGACGAAATTCAAAATATGCATATTTTAAGCACCCCTCGTAACTACTTATTTTAAACAGAATTTTCCGTAGAATTTAGTGGCGTGCATACTGTTCCCCACAAAAAGTCTTCGCAATAAACCAAAGTTTTGTTCTTTTAAATGGAACACCTTCTACATTTTTTATTATATAATAGAGCTTACCCTCAGCTTTCAAAAAATATATATTGTATGGCACTTATTTTGCATTATTAATCTCAAAAAAGAATTTTACGTTAATTTAACATTTTGATGATATAGTTGGCCATGAAAAAACAAGGTTAAGGGTTAGGAAGTTTTATGCAAAAACACAAAATTGAAAACTAAACATAATACCTACAACTTTACAATATACATTACTAAAAGAGATGTTCGAACTGATGGCCATTCTTTCTTATATATGCTTCACAAACTCTGAAAGCTCCGCTAACTGTATTTGTCAAACGTTCAATGTTATTATATTGAGTTTGGTATATTTTATTTTCCAAGTAACCCCATAAAAGGAAATCTTACCGGCCCATTAGTGTCAATACATCTATTACCAAAATTGTTTGCTAAAAACGGGCGTATAATTTTCGCATTGTGAGATGGGGCTCCAACCTGTTGGAAATGAATTTGGTTCAAGCGAGCTAAAGGAATGTCATCTAATAATTCAGGGACAACCATTTCTAAAATCTCCAAATATCTAGGAGCGGATAAGTGCCCTTCGAAAATGTAAAATTTTATTTTTGATCAGTCCAAATCGTCAGCGTCGCCAGGATGTAGATTTGAACAAGCCTAAATTTATATGGTTTATATTTATGGTGGCGAAGTATTCTTTGGATTTTTGTTTTCGAAACTCCAATACTACTTTCTATAGTTCTGCAAGAACTTATAGGCTAAAACGGTAACCTCATCATTTTTTCGATTTTATTTATTATATTTCTTTGATCTGGGTTTAGAAAATGATCCATAATTAATTAAATTTCTTTTTAATCTATAAAACGTGATTTTACTAGGTTGTCTCCGTTCGGTAAACCTACATAGATGTAAACTTAATTATCAAAATTAATACCAAGAAAACTACATTTACCTGTTAAAATAGAAATTGTTGCGTCGGCGTTTTCATTACTCTGACCAAAACAAATCGGTATATCGCATTTTTCAGTTTTCAAAATTAAGATTTTCTGTCATATTTTGGACAATGAATAAACAATACGATTGTTGCACAAAAATAATTTTAATCAGACAGGTCAGTTACGTTTGGAATTTGAAAAAAAAAATTTTGGTACATTTTTACACGTTTTGAACAGTTTCTGGCCAATTAAGACGATTTTTGGAAAGAAAGTTAGTTTGGCCCTTTGCTAAATAAAAAATGTTCGAATTTGGAAAAAAAACTTTTTGGTCAAAAATTTTCGCAATTTTTTGTTTGCATTTTTTCACGTTTTGAGCAATTTCTGTCCATTGGAGATGAATTTGGGCAAAAAACTTTTTTGGCCGTTTGGTCAAAACTTTTCGATAAATTTTTTTTGCATTTGTAATCGTTTTGAGCCATTTCTGACGATTTCAGAGGATTTTTGAAAAAAAAACAATTTTTTGGCAATTTGGTCAAAAATTTTCGCAATTTTTTGTTTGCATTTTTTACACGTTATGAGAAATTTTAAAATGTCAGAATTCTAATTATGTTTTTTTATTATTAAGTAGAATTTGTCATCTTAAAATTTATACTTACAATAAATATATTTAAATACTTGAAGAAGGAAATATAAATCTTTTATTTTAAAGCCCATCTGTGAAACAATAAATATTCAAAAAATGATTATAGAAAACACACAATTTTGTAAAAAAATGAAAATTAATAATAAACAATTATAATGATGGAAATTGTTATAATATACCAACCAGTTCGTAGAATTTTTTGTAGATGAGGGCCCCAAAAATTTAGATGGAAACATTTACCTTAATCGTTTATCTAAATATTTCCATGAATTCCTACAAATACTTCCAAAACACTCTCTCTAGAACCCCACCAGCAACAACTCCACGCAACAACACCCCTCAAAAGTCGCCATTAAATATAGTTACCAATGATAACCGCATCAATAGAAACATATGGGTAACGAGTGATTTTATATGTTTATAAAAATTGTACTTTTATGCACATATTTACACGTTTTCAATTTAAGAACTAAATAAATGTATACTAGGTGATTATGATTATTTACTTTCTCTGATCAACTTTTTCGATGGTGATCATTTTTGTTTAGTACGTCAAGTTTCATACGTATTATTTAAATAATAACTTAAATTTAAGATAATGAGCTTTGTGGTCATATTTAATTGTTTCTGTGGAAGTATTTTAATAAAACAATTTAGCAATTTAATGATATAAAAAACTGTACAAAATTTTAAGTAGCAAAAAAACACACAGTACACCAGTTACAAAACACATCAAATTCTTTCAATTTTACTTCTGCTTGCTTAAATTATCAATTACATTGTATTGTGAGGTCATGTGTTGCACACATCAGATTTTTTAACACTCAAACATATCTTGGATTTATTATAATTTATTATAATCGCGTATTTACATATTTATAATTATAATAAAGCAGTAAGAATCTAGTAGCCGTTTTTTAATACGCAAATATATGTTGGATGTTCAATAAAATACGCGTTTAAACTGACTTTATAGGTTTCATGGCCAACTATATCATCAAAATATTAAATTAACCTAACATTAATTTTTTAAGGTTCATAATGCAAAAGAAGTGCAACACAATATATATATTTTGAAAGCTGAGAGTAAGCTCTATTATATAATAAAAAAATATACAGGGTGTTCCATTTAAAAAAACAAAACTTTGGTTTATTGCGAAAAAACTGACTTTTTGTGGGGAAAACTATGCCCGCCACTAAATACTACAGAAAATTCTGTATAAAAACTACTTTTCACCATTTCTATAAATTACAAAGGAAAGCAGTTACGAGGGTGCTTAAAATGTGCAAACGAGATACCATACATTATTATAAGTTATTTGTTATAAACCAATAAGTTCAAAGGTAAATATGTAATTAAAAATGATTATTAATTTTAATTTTTTAATTACATATTTACCTTTGAACTTATTCGTTCATAACAAAAAATATAATAATTTAATATTAGTCAAGTTGCTTTGGTATGTGCGAATCCTTGCGTTATTGCAGGCTCACATTCCATTAATATAAGTAATTTGATTGTAATATCATTATATTTAGAATTGAATTCCGTTCTACATACATAAAGACAAAATTTACATCGATTGGGGCTTGAACCTTGGTGGCGCAGTTGGTTAGCGCGGTACTTTAGCAAAGTACAGGTCGTAGGTTCAAATCCTACTCGAGGTAAACTTTTATTATGTATTTAATAAAATTAATAACAATTTTAATGAGATACCATACAGCGAAAATGATGCATAATCAAGGTGTGAACTATTAAATGAATTTTAGAGATATAAAATGTTATATTGATTTATCTAGCTTAATTAGCAAAGTTAAGCAAGAAACCGTCGTTTATATGGGCGGAGGATCGGGCAGACGTAGGGAAGGACGGTCAGAAAAAGCGCGTGTAATTATGAAGTTATCTTTAAAAATTACCTACAAAACAGAAGCCGCTGGTTGTGCAATTACAGCTTAAGAAGTCACAAAATTCTTATAAATTTTGGTGACATCTCGATACTACAGTTATCATTTGATATTATCTGGTATTGTGTTAATTACTACCGGTTAAAAATGTACTAAGTATGTAAATATTGGATATTGCTTATTATTTGTTTTTATTGCTAAAGTATTATAGGTTTCCACGCAAATTTCTTACCAATTGTTAAAAACGAAGCTGTTATCATAAAAGAACTGCGTCATCTCTAAACGAGAAGTAGAAACCAGACTTGAAACTTGAGTGCACAGAATAAAGTGCCCTTGTATTTTGGTTGCTATTTATTACACATCCATACTATACCTTTCCCATGTAGACTATCTACTATAATACTATACTACTATAATATACATTAAATTAAAAAATTATGTTTTATGGATAGACCTTTGATACATGATTTTAAATACCTGGCCCTTGAAAATAATGTTCATTTGTAGAAAAGTATTGACTGGAACTAAAATAATAAAATCCGCGTCGTAAGATGGAGATTAGAGTTTAGGTCCACAGTACTAGAACCAACGTTAGGAATAAAATAAATAAAATTTCATAACAAAAATATTTAATTTTGAAAATGACTATGTGGGAAAATTTTATAACGCAGTATGATATATACAATATATACATATTTGTGGTAGTAAACAAAGTGAATCACATGTATGAGTTCCATTTAGGTCATATATAGCTTTTGATCTATATACTGGACAAATCACCATTAACCGTAATGATATCCATGTCCGTAACCCCATGGCCTATGCCCCCAACCGCCTCCATGTCCCCATCCACGTCCCCAACCACCCCATCCACGTCCACGTCCATATCCAAATTCTTCAGACGAAACTAAAATATAGTCAATAGAGTCCTTAAAATAAATTATAGAAATTAATCACTTACAGGAAAGCGAAATCGGATCAGCATCTGCATCCGCTTCAGCTTCTGGTTTTGCTTTTGGTGATGGTATTGCCATCACAAGTGCAATTGCAATTAAAAAAATTACAAACACCTAATATACAATAAATGAGTCATATTAAATAGTTAAACATCAAACGTAACTTTACCTTCATAGTTTTTAATATTGTTCTTCAAGTGGGAGAAGATTTAATACTAACTTTGATGAAATTTACCTAATTCATTTATAACAGGAGTTAGTGAGGTATGTACCGCGAAGGCCAAAAATTAGCATTTAACGTAAACCAAAGCTATAAGTTTGTAAATAAAATACAGGTTTTCGGAAATAATTGTCTAAATACAATCTTTTTTATTTTTAAAGTAGTTGAAAAACGAAATATTTAGCAATTAAAATTAATCAGTATAATCATTAGACACTACTAAAATTCAATAATGATTTTTTTCTACTTGTTAAAGTTTCTTAATCTTGTAACATGTGTATAAGCCATGATCAGTTAATAATTAAAATTATAAGTAATCACGAACAGCAATTCCTTCTCACATTTTTTACTATTGTCATTGACCTTAAGGTTAATGATGATAGTAACTACTATATAATTGCTGTAGTCGCGGTGAAAATTGTTTTTAATGCTTAGGTAAATAGTAATTTAATTATTCAGTATTGTTGCCCGACGTTTTGCAATTCGTTCGTAGTCATTTAGTCATTTTTAATTTTTACACATAATTCAAATACTTATCTTTTGGGTTTTTAATGGTGTATATTTTTATATTTATGTTTTTACAAGTCTATACGTTTCAATAACATTTACAGTTATCATCCTCAATAGTAGAAAAATCTTTTAGAATTATTTAAGGTGTTAGAACAAATTTATGCAAATATGAAAAATTGAAAACGCAAACATAATCTATTAATATAACCATTATGATAAATATATAAAGCCAACTATGGAATATAATTTTAGTAAAGAATAACTAGACCCTTAATAAAATTAAATATTATTAAACTGACTTGAAGATCACAAATCGGAACAGCCTTTAACGGCCACGGGCTAACTGCGAAAAATGTAATAATCAAAGATCAAATTTAACAAAAGTTATGATGTAAGTGTACCGCTGTGAAAAACTTTAATTTCATTTGATAAAAACATTCACAAATAGAAACTTGACCTATCAATTAAAGAGTTAGTCAAATCTAAAAGATTTTACTGCTACCGAGGACGATAACTGTAAGTGCTATAGAAACACATAAATTTGTAAAAAAATAAATATAAAAATATACACCATTAAAAACCCAAAAAATAAGTATTTAAATTAGTCATTAATCTGGTGAACTTTAAACCTTAAATGCGTGATACGATGGATTTAATTTGTTAGAGTTTCTATGCTTTATACAGTTCTGCCTGTTTTACGAGGGCTACCTTTTAAGTAGTCACAAAAATTAGGAAAGAAAAAAATTTTGTTGGAACAAACTGTTCTATTACTTTTCAAAATATTCACCTTTAAGTTTTACACACTTTTTCCACTCTAAAGTTAGTATATCCAGAACATGGTTTTTAAAGGCTTCAATAGCTTCTTGAGGTGATGCAAATCGCTGTGTACCCATTTTTGTTTGACATTGGGGAACAAAATAAGTTGTTAGGTAATAAATACGTCGAATAGGGAGAATCAGCCATTAGTTCGACGTTTTTCTCCTTAAAATAACGTGCTGCATGATGCTTGACATTGTAATGATGGAGAACAATGCGACGTTTTTGGTCGTTCTTCGCAATTTCATCGATCACTTCTGGCAAGCAAATTGTTGCATATCATTATGTGTTAACCATGCGAGTTTCGTCACCTGTAACCATGTCGTAGACGGATTTTGCAGTTCCTCGGTCAAATATTCTAAGCATTGCCGTACACTATTTAAGACGAGTCTGTTTTTGAGCTTCAGTAAAATTGTATGGAATCCATCAGGACAGCTAATGGTTGATGCACGATCAAATGTATTGTAGTCTGTAATATGCCAAGACATGTCTCTATCTCGCGGTAAGTCACGTGCAGATCTTCTACACTCATGTTTGCACAGCATCATAGCTTTTTGGAATAACAACCGATTTATCATTGATTTATCGTTGACGAACGTACGATCACAAGATTATGAACAGTCGTTTCTAATGGTGCTTCACTACCAAAAGTTAAACAAAGCGACTGTGCATTGTCGTTGAGTTGGGTCTTATCCAACGAAATCCTTCACACTTCTTCACAAAATGACTTTTTTAAAACGTTCACTGTCAACAAATTGCTTTGTCAATTTCTAAACTGCCGCTGATTTAATAATAACAAAGTTAACATTTTATAAATATTTGATTGCACATTTCAATAGTGCCATATTGAGGTCATTGTAATAATAGCGAAGCAATTCTCATATCAAAGTGTTATAAATTCTATCTCTTGACGTAGTTCTTAAATGAACATCAATAATTTTGTATTATGTGATGCCCTTTATGTCGAAACATGACGCTTTTACCATAAAAGTACACTTTCGAAGCGATAATCGTAATGCCGACGTATATCACTTTAATTAAGTCTTGACCAATTTAATAAGGAGTTTACTGATGTGAAAATTTTCATTGTTCTGATTAGATTGTTCATGTTCTAGTGCCCTTGAAAAGGGAGAAGAGAATTCATGTAAAATTTCGAGCTGAAAATTGTTCAGGAATGTTTACAAAAATTGCTGAAATTTTTATGACAGTTTTTATGTCGCGAAATTGAGACATACCTAAACACAAATGTGTTGATCCTCGACCTTAATCCAATTTCTTGATTTTAAGAGGAAAATGTTTAAAGATGTTAATGTACATCCTCGAAGAATTAAAAAGGGATTAAATTAAATGGGCTATTGAGTGTTCGACAAGATCAAAAGACGTGTACCGTATCTCGTATTGATAAACAGTAACGTAGTACACCTTGAATATTATTTTATGAGAAATTATGCAAGATTGAGTTTACGTTAGATTTCCGCTTTTTTATGTGTATTATGCGAACATTTAAATTAATATATATAATGGATATAATAAATTAATGTACTCTATTTTAAATATTTTGAAGGTTAGTATGATAAGCTACATTAAATTTCGTTTAAAGTGGTATTACGTAACCTCTTTAGCCATTATTGAAATGCATCTCTGGTTGACCTATAATTTTGATTCTTTTTAACCTTTATTTGGTAAAAGTCATTTTTTGCTATACCATTAAATTTGATGTATGGTTGAGTTGGCGGAACGCGGTTAGTTCTCTTTTAGTTGTATAAAAGTCAAGTTGGTGGAACACAGTCGATCCCCTGATATGTATGTAGCTCGAGATAAGGGGACTATGATGTTCTTAAGACAGCCCTATCCGGAGATTTGTCTGTTCGTAGGTCGTAGCTTTCTTGATGCTTTTTCACATACACACTATATACTAGTTATTGTGATTTTGATGTATCATAAAGCATTTTAGTATATCTATGGAAAACAAAATAATTGTCGTGACAACTATTGATACAAATGTCAAACGAAAACATCGTAATTTAGAGAATTGTTCTGAAAATGAAATTCGCGTAAACGTAAATTGTACAAAAATAGGTCTGAGAGCAAGACCGTACCAAATGAAGGGTACCATAATTTGATTAGCAAATTTGAAAGAACAGGGTCTGTAGCTGACCTTTCCTAGATAGGAAGACAAAGGAATATTCAAGTTGCAGAAGTTCTTGAGGAAAATCACAACGTAGCCAATACTAAACCGCCAGGAATCAGATATGTGAATGTGATATCAAAACGACTGCAAATGCCATACACCGCGGTTTGGAAAATTTTACGAAAAATCATAAAAATGTACCCCTATAAGCTGCAACTGCTGTTTGAATTAAAGGAAGCAGATTTGGATTTTAGGTACGATTCTCTTATACAAACACTGGCTCAGATGGAAACTGAACCTGAATGGTTATCCCGTATTTTATGGACAGATGATGCCCATTCCTATCTTAATGGTGGAGTGAATACTCAAAACTGTCAAATCCACGTGAAATTGTTCAGCAAGGTCTTCACAAATGATTTCTGAACCCACAAGAATCCCTGATAACCCTAACCATACTCCACATCTTCTAGATCTCTTTCTTACATCAAACCCTCTTGTTTATAAAACTTCCGTTCTTTCGCCTTTAGGTCTTTCCGACCATTGTCTAATAAAAATCATTTCTACTGTACCTAATTCCACTGTTGTTCGCAAAACCGATAGAACCTTGTGGTGTTTTAAGTCAGCTAGATGGAGTGATTTACGGGATTTCTTTGCAACCTTTCCATGGCGTGAATATTGTTTTAAGTCGCCCTCTTCTTCGGACATCGCTCTTTCAGTATCTGAAGCCATCCTCATGGGAATGGAGTTGTACATTCCGAAAAAAACAGTACCGTGTAGGTCATTCACATTCCCAACCCTGGTTCAATAAGGCTTGTTCTGATGTAATATCTTTAAAAAATAAATGTTACATTAAATGGAAATCTAATAAATCGGTCGACAGTCATGTGGAATACGTTGGTGCTAGAAATATCAGCAAAAGTGTCATCACTAAAACTAAAAAGTTGTTCGAACAACGAAAATGCAATGAAGTAGCTACATCTCCTTTAGGCAGTCGTAAATGTTGGTCTTTAGCTAAAGCCATTAGTAAAAACTTTCGAACATCTTCATTTCCCCCCCTGACGTCTATTGACGGATCGGTATTTGCTGATTCTGTAGACAAAGCCAACGTTTTTGTGGATTTGTTTGCATCAAACTCGTGTCTCAATGATTCTGGAAAAGATGTGCCCCTAGTCAACTCTTCTTCATACGTTATGAAACCAATTAATTTTCGGTACAAGCTCTTGGAATCGATCATCAGTAGGCTCGATCTCAATAAGGCGACTGGCCCAGACGGTATCCCAGCTATTGTCTTAAAGAAATGTTCCCCCGAACTAGTACCAGTCCTATCTAAGCTCTATACGATCTCTATGTCTTCTGGGGAATTCCCTTCATCATGGAAGTTAGCAAATGTTCAACCTATTCCCAAAGAAGGCGATAAGACCGATCCCTCAAATTACCGACCAATTGCCATCACTTCCATTTTGTCTAAAATCATGGAAAAAGCCATCAATCAGCAACTGCTCACGTTCCTTGAAACTAACAAACTCCTTAGTGACCACCAATATGGGTTTAGGCAAAGTCGTTCAACAGGCGATCTTCTTTCATATGTGACCCAAGTTTGGAACAATACAGTAGAGCAGTCCGGTGAAACAGTTGTAGTCGCTTTAGATATCTCAAAGGCATTTGACCAAGTTTGGCATAAGTGTTTACTTGCCAAACTCACCTCGTTTGGGTTAAATGATACGCTCATCAACTGGGTTTCTAGTTTCCTCGATAAAAGACGAATACGTGTCGTAGTTGATGGCTTTTTTTCAAAAGAAGTTAGCATTAACGCGGGTGTACCACAGGGATCCGTTATAGCGCCTACACTTTTTCTGATGTACATAAACGACCTTATTTCTTCAACAACTAACCCCATCCATTGCTTTGCTGACGATAGCACTCTTCACTGTAGTTCATCTCAGTCTACTCATAGTGATAATCCACCTTCTATGTCAAATCAAGAAATTAAAGCTGAAATGGCAAATTTAATCAACAAAGACATTCAACGTACTCTCGAATGGGGAAGCAATAATCTAGTTAAATTTAATGCTAGCAAAACTCGGTGTTGCCTGATGTCCGCCAAAAAAGATCGATCATTTCCTGTTGTAAGTATGAATGGCTCAGTTCTTAAGTTTTCAGACTCTATTACTCTGTTGGGTATGACTGTATTTTCAAATCTCTCATGGGTTGACCATCTTCTGTCAGCTACCAAAACAGCTGCTCGTAAAATAGGCTTTTTGTACAGATCTAAGCAGTACTTTACCTCTCGACAACTCCTTCTGCCGTATAAGGCCCAAATTCGGCCTCATCTGGAATATAATTCTCACCTTTGGGTTAGTGCTCCCCAATACGCTCTCGATATCGTTGATCGTATTCAAAAGAGAGCGATTAGGCTTATAAATGACCCGTCCTTAACTACTCACATACAGTCCCTTGAGCATAGAAGGATGGTTTCAGTTCTTTCTTTGTATTATCGTTATTACAACGGCTATTGTGTTAGTGAATTACATTCTTTGATACCATCTCTGGCTATCTTTGCGCGAAACACTCGGTTCGCTCATTCACATCATCAGTATGCAGTACAAATCTCCACTTGGCGTACCAAACGGGCGCAATCCACATTTTTCTACACGGCTTCTAAACTCTGGAATGGTCTCCCTAGTTCCTGTTTTCCTCTCACTTATGATATGAGAAAATTTAAGGTAGCTGTTCATAGGCATCTATTGGCAATTCATTATCCCTCTATCCATCCTCTTAAGTGTTCCTGAGTGCTTTAGCACGATAGGCCTTATTTAGCCTGTTCAGGTCCACAATCTTAAAAAAAAAAAAATGACAGAAAAGTCACCGTTTGGTGCGGTTTCACAGCTAATTTCATCATTGGTCCATACTTTTCGAGGAAATACAGAATGGAAAAGCCGTATCTGTGACTGTTGCTGGTGAACGATACCTGCAAAAGTTCAGGGAGTATGCAATTCCAGTTCCAAAACGAGTACCAAGGAATTGAAGTTAAAGAATTGTTAACTGGGATATTTCAAGATCGTGTTATAAGCAGACATTTTGCAAATTTATGGCTACCATGATCGCCTGATATTAAGCCAGCGGATTACTGGCTGTGGGGTTATTTAAAAGATTTGGTGTTTAGAACACGTCCAACCACGCTGGAGGAATTAAAGGCCAGTGTTAGGGAGCTAATTCGTGCAATTCAACCCGAAAATGCATAGTGCTGTATACAATTTGAAGGAATGGTTGGTAATTTTACAACAGAATGGAGGTCATATATAGCAATTGCGATAATCAGTGTATGACATGAGAAATTCTCATTATTTAAGCAGCCAGATTCCATTTACTTTTTGTTATTAAATTGATTTCTTAAAAATATATAAGTTGAAATATGTCCCTTACTCTATCATAACCCGTTATAAGAGGTGCAAATCAGTGGCGGCTCATGATCCGCGTGGCTGATAAAGCCAATCTCATCGCACGTTCAATCCCCTACTGACCATTTGTTTTAAAATTGATTGGAAATATTTTGTTTTTTACTGTAAAATCCCAATAATTAAACACCGAAGTAGACACTGCTGAATCGGCTTATTAACTCATTTTGCAACGTTTGACAAAAATGTGTGTGTGTGTGTGTGTGTGTGTGTGTGTGTGTGCGTGCGTGCGCGCATGAGTGTGTGCGCGTGCTCGCGCATTTGTGTGGATGTATGCTACTATCCACAATAACTCCAGAACCATACTACGTACTTACTTAAAAGTTAGCATTTAAGCTCCATTTCTCTTGGAGCTGATTGGATTTTGGGAGAAATCTGATCGGCGGGGTTTATTAGTTGCAGTTTTTGTTTTTTTATCAAATATTTCTGAAACTTCGGCATACTTTATAGGTATAAAAATACCTAAATGTAGATCATAAACATACTAATTATGTATGTATGCAAGTTTTTGCTGCTAGCGTGATTTGGGGACAAAAAAATAACTAATGTGGAATTTAAGTTTTGTTTAAAATTTTTCAACATCTGATTAATTTTATAAGAAAATGTGAAGACATATTTTTTATTTTACTTATAACTTATAAAGTATTTTAGTACGAAGCCAAAATTTATGAAAAGTTAATTAAATGGGATTGAAAATAAAATGCTTAAACTGTGTTATTTAAATTTTAAGTTTCCAACCTTCATATACATATGTAGGTATAGAAGGTTATGCAATTGATTTTTTTCACTATCGCTTGGAGCTGATTAGATTTTGAGAGAGATTCAGCGGAAGCGAGGGAAGGTTTATTAGGTGCAGTTTTTGATTTTTATTAAATATTTCTGAAACAGATTAAATATGTTCTATGCAATTTTTTGATACGACGCGTAATTTAGCAGCAAACATTCCTAAAGTAGAATTTAAGTGCATAGTTTGTTGGTTTGTCATCTTTAAGGCAGTTTAACAATATTTAATTTTTAATGACCTCTAGTTATTCTTTACTAAAATTTGAAATTTAATTTTTAGAGTTGGCTTTTTACGTTTCTCAAACTGTTGTATTAATAGCAGGCTGATGTTTACGTTTTAATTTTTCAACTTTGACAAAATTGTTTACAACATCTTTAACAATTCTTACAAATATTACTACTGACGAAGATAACTGTAAGTGTTATCGAAACGTTTAGATTGTATAATTAATTACACCATTAAAAATCCCAAAAAAGATAAGTATTTTATTATGAGTGTTAATGGTGAAAGTTTACATTTTCATAATTAAGTGCATAGTGTTTTTAAGAAAATGTGTAAACATGTCTACTTTTACATAAATCTTCTTTATACGGTTTTTTAAATGTAAAGAGAAGTAAATGTAAAAATTAAGTAAATATGATTGAAAATGCTAAAGCTGTTTATATTTTTACAGGAGCGTGCGGCTTTGGATTTTTTTAAATAGACGTCTATTAACCTCTATCTGACATAAAGTTTCAAACGTCTGTTTGACGTAGATTGCTGTTTTTGTATTTACAATGTTGCCTATTTTATTCACAATTAGTTTGTTACATACCGCTTTTCTAACCATTTAAAGGTTGAAAAGTGAATGATTCTACGGGTTTACTTTAAGCGGTCAGTAATAAGAATAACAAAAAAAGGAGAGAGTAATGAGATGAAGCGGTTAGTAATGGACCACTTTCCAACCTGTGGGGGAGCTACTATCGATTTCAACTATCAATGTCAAATTGACAACTTGCCAATTTTAATAAAGGGTCAAAAGTATGCAACTATTTTTTCTCACGTGCGTAGATGGTGAGTGAACGCAAGCAATAGGTGGAAACAAACAACACGTTTTCTTAAATAAGCATATTGATAACGACAAAACCATTAGAAAAATAGTAAGCATAACATTTATGGCTTCTCATTAAAGTAAAGATTAAAAGTCGCATTGTCACGACCTTCAATATTAAACGAGAAGCCGTGATGTTACTTGTTCTTTAATTGTGAATAAAATCGTTTACAAACCTCAGTAAAAGTAACATTCCCCTGTCTCGAGAGCTAGTTCACCTCGAGGATTCGCCTCTCGGTGAACTATACTTCTCTCGACTTATGCAATAGTCAAATAAAGTATATTTCGTGCCTAGCTCCCTTCCTTCCATCATACAAGCTAAGGATGCATTCGAACTGTACCTCTCCCGACAGGAACGGAGCACTTTCTGCTTCGGTATGTAATATACTATTATTTCTTTTAACTTCCATTTTGTAGGTTGGAAGGTCGTGTGGTGTTCCACACCAGATATTTATAGAATTGGGTGGATTTTTTATTTTTTTTATGCATCTATTTACATGTCTATAAACCTCCATCTGACATAATGTTTTAAACGTCCATCTAACATAGATTGCTGTTTTTGATTTTGCAATGCTGCCTATCTCCGCTATGAACGTATTAAAAAAAGAAGTTGCATAATTATCCTAAGAAATAATTATTAACATTATTTCATCTCGTTTAATTTCTATTTGTAGGTTGGAAGGTCGTGTATTGTTCCACACCCGATATTTTATTTTGTTTGCATAAAAGCTGACCTTTAATGTAGAAATGAATAATGTATTTAAAAAGTTATGAAATTGATGCAAATATCGCACATTTGCGAGAAGATCATCCCAACTAATAAAATATTACGTACGAGAAAATGGTGAATGAATTAGTTTAGAAATGTAAAACGTAGGTAACTCTTTAATCATTTTTAGAGAACTTACGAAATTTTGGTTTGGTAATGAATGTATTGTTTTTTAATAGAAAAATATAATACTTTTCACATATTTCCAGAAATAATTTAAATAATTGTACATTCTGGCAAGAACAAAAATATTTTGTTAGATATGACTATATTGAAGAATTTCTCCCGCACATTTATGTAAATGTGACTATTTTTTGTATATTTGGAACCTTAATAATAAATTATTAGCTACAGTACATGAAACACAAATTAAAAAATACATACCGTTTAATTTTTTTAATTTTTCATAAAAAATACATAGGCAGTAGCTATATCTATTTTACATGGTATTACGTTTGTTTCTTGCTGGTAATCCTCTTGTCTTTTTTTCTAGATGCGAAAGAAGAGCATAAGAATAAAGAAAGTGAACCTAAGATACGCAAATGGTTCACTTTCTTTATTCTTATGTTCTTCTTTCGCATCTATTCTTTCCTTCGGACCATTTTATTCATTATTCTTGTCTTCTTTCTTGTCGGTTTGTTTGTCTTGATGTTTATAAAGCAGATTTTGGTTAAAACTATGGTACTTTTTAAGAATTTGGTTGGTTGAAAAATTTGCGAATGACAAAATTTGTTTTTGATCTCTCTTTTTTGAGGGAATGGCTGTTTTGCAACTCAAGTCACGGTAGCTCGTTTTGTAGAAAAAATGAAAGAGACATTCCTTAGAAAACATAATGCTAACAATGTCAAGCCAATGAATTCTTTCGCCATCTGTGTTGTATTCGAAGTTATTGCCTATTTGAGTCTGAACATTTTTAAGATCCAAGAAATTGTCATAATCTAACTCCTTTACAATAAACGGTTAACCAGTTTTTCTGTGAATTTTTATTACAGCAACCCACTGAACCGGAACATAAATTGGACCTGACTTCAAAGCTTTTTTTTGCTTCTCAAAGAGAGAATGCATTGCATGCCCTTCAATTTGGGTGTGGCCCACAGTTACAAAGTTTAGGGTTATCGATGGCAAGGCCAATTCAAAAACAGTGTTAAGTAGTAGGGATACCATGTATTTATTCTTATTTTGTCCACTACAATTGTCACTGTATAGTACAATTGGAGTCTCTGTGAATATCGATTGTAAGAATTTGTAAATACATATGCCTATCTCACTGACTCCACGGGAACCTTCGGTTTCATGCCATACATAACAGTGTCCTGTTTTTTACTCATGTCGTAGACAGTAAAATTGTACGTGGCCAGTCTAGACTTGTAATAAAAATTATTCACTTCCTCGCAGGACGTGGGAAGTACAGCTTCTAAATAAAGCAAGCAGCAGTTATCTTCTTGTTAACTGCTTCTTGTTTATTCTTTTCCTTGGATTCCCTACACAAATTTTTTTTGACAATGTGCCTCTCCTACTAAATATTTTTTTCTTATTCTTCTTTACTGCTGTTTTTATACTGTTCGCACACACTACACATATCCTTCTTAGGTGTGAAAAAAGAAATGTTAAATTCATTATTGAATATACGAAAACACATAGTGTTATTAGCATAAGACTTTTCAAGTTGTTTGCCAAGTTCCAGATAATTTCTATGTAGGTCAGCTACCGTTTTCCCACCATCAATAAATTGTGCCCTCAAGTAATGAGATTCAACTCTCGGAATCTAATTAATGTGTTCGACCACACTAGCACAAATTTCAGGATCAACTTTTTTGTGGTTGCTATGCTTCCGTCTATTATCGTCTTGTAAAATTCCATTTGTTACTTTCTCTCGTACTGTCCCAACTGATCGGATACACAGACCAAGAGTGTTTAAAAAAAAAAGTTACATACAGGAATTTTTTTTCCGCCGACTGTGAAGCTGTATTCATTATTTTTGTTTCTTGCTGAGACATTTTGATTGTGTTTTATTTAACAGAGTTTAACAGAAAATGACGTTGCTCATGTAGATTTCCGATAGCCAAATATGTGGTTCTTTTCTCCTCTGTAATGTTTGACCTGTACTTAAAAATACATTTTTCTCCACAAGGATCCAGTATTACTCTCTCTCTCTCTTTCTCTCTCTCTCTCTCTTACTTGATTTTCTCTTGAATTTTCATAAGCAATTCCTGTATTTCTTATAGATTTTTAAGCTCTTGCTTCAACAGCCCCTTCCTTAGGGGGCGCTTTTTTCCCTTCTTTAATATGTCATTACTACTCATAATTAAAATACTTATACCATATTTATGTAATCGTGTATCTATTATTAATTAAATCTATACAAATTTAAACATTTTAAAAACAATGACAGTTATTATCTTCAGTATATGATAACAGTTTAAAAAATTGACTTACATGCGAAATACATAAATGAATCAGAAGACACAAACATAAACCTGCTATAATGGTTAGGGAACGTACATGAAAAACCCAATTATAGAATATAATTTTATTTTAGTAAAGATCAGCTAGGTATTAAACCACCTTGAAGATGACAAATCAGAACACCATTTAACGGACGAAGGCTACAAGGAAAAATGTAATAATCAAAATTGAAATTTAAAAAGTTATGAAAAACATTAAGTTAAAAGTTGTAAAAGTATTCAGAGCTAAAAACTTGACACATCAATTAAAACTCTATTAAAATCATAATAAATCCAACGAAGAAATAATTTTTCGTTACGATTTAAGGGCTGTAATCGTTATTCTACATTAAAAAAAAAGAATGTGTATGTTTAAAGTTATCTTAATTTTAATTATATGTGTTACGTCCTAGCAACGCTGTGACAACTTAACATACTTAATTGGTGAAGTATTTACTTCTAGGCCTAGGAGAAGCCTAGGAATAAACCAAGAGATAACCGAAGTTAAACTTAAAATTAAGACGTACCATTTTACCCTTATTTAATTAAAAGATGTCAAAACCTGTTTAATAGCAGGTTTTATTTTTGCCTGTTAAAGGTATTTAAATGTTTATATACCTCAATAGATACACGTTGCAAACAAACATAATAATGAGTTTGTCTGGACAACGTTTGTATATTACTAAAGTGCCATGATTTAGATTATCCAGCGCATGGTCAGTGACAGCAGACTTTTCTAGTTGATCGAATCTACGAAATCTTTACTTTACTTCTAATATCTAAAGCTATTTTTTGTGGTTCCAATGTATAATTTTCCACAAAAACAAGATAACTTATAACCTCCAGAAGCTAATAGTGGATTTGAAGCTTCCTTTGATGATCTGAAATGTCATTAAATCTTTACCGGAAACTTACACTCACCGAAACTATCAAATATCACCTGTCAAAAATTAATATAATCAAAGCTCTAGTGAATCGAGCTAATCAATTTGTGATCCAGTATGTTTAAAAGATGAATTTGAGTGTTAAAAAATCATTACAGGTGAATGGTATTCTCCAAACAATTAATATGATTAAACCTGTTAGACGTACCGAAGGACAACTATCATTTAAATGTTGTGAAGCTTTTCTTCCTTTATAACTAAGGACAAAATTTGAAAGAAAATTACTTAACCATAATATTAGAAACCTTCTCAAACCTACCACAAAGACTAAAGAACATTTAAGATCACATAAAGATGCTTCAAATACACTATTAACTTCGGCGGTGTATAAGTTATCTTGTTCTTGTGGAAAAATATACATTGGAACCACAAAACGTAGTTTTGATAATGGACATAAGAACATATGAGATGTTGTAGAATCGTTATTCTACATTAAAAAAGAATGTGTATGTTTAAAGTTATCTTAATTTTAATTATATGTGTTACGTCCTAGCAACGCTGTGACAACTTAACATACTTAATTGGTGAAGTATTTACTTCTAGGCCTAGGAGAAGCCTAGGAATAAACCAAGAGATAACCGAAGTTAAACTTAAAATTAAGACGTACCATTTTACCCTTATTTAATTAAAAGATGTCAAAACCTGTTTAATAGCAGGTTTTATTTTTGCCTGTTAAAGGTATTTAAATGTTTATATACCTCAATAGATACACGTTGCAAACAAACATAATAATGAGTTTGTCTGGACAACGTTTGTATATTACTAAAGTGCCATGATTTAGATTATCCAGCGCATGGTCAGTGACAGCAGACTTTTCTAGTTGATCGAATCTACGAAATCTTTACTTTACTTCTAATATCTAAAGCTATTTTTTGTGGTTCCAATGTATAATTTTCCACAAAAACAAGATAACTTATAACCTCCAGAAGCTAATAGTGGATTTGAAGCTTCCTTTGATGATCTGAAATGTCATTAAATCTTTACCGGAAACTTACACTCACCGAAACTATCAAATCATCACCCCTGTCAAAAAATTAATATAATCAAAGCTCTAGTGAATCGAGCTAATCGAATTTGTGATCCAGTATGTTTAAAAGATGAATTTGAGTGTTAAAAAAATCATTACAGGTGAATGGTGATTCTCTCCAAACAATTAATATGATTAAACCTGTTAGACGTACCCGTAAAGGACAACTATCATTTAAATGTTGGTGAAGCTTTTCTTCCTTTCATAACTAAGGACAAAATTGTGAAAGAAAATTACTTAACCATAATATTAGAAACCTTCTCAAACCTACCACAAAGACTAAAGAACATTTAAGATCACATAAAGATGCTTCAAATACACTATTAACTTCGGCGGTGTATAAGTTATCTTGTTCTTGTGGAAAAATATACATTGGAACCACAAAACGTAGTTTTGATAATGGACATAAGAACATATGAGATGTTGTAGATAGAATTCACCGAATCAACAAGAGAAATCTGCCGTACTTGACCATGCGATAAATAATTTAGATAATTCAATTTGATAATATGGATCTCCGATTAAATAGGTTTTGCCATCTAGTACTTAAAAAAAGGTAAGATGGTATGTCTTAATTTTAATTTAAACGCAAATTAAAAGTAAATGTTTTACCAATTAAATGTTTATGAATCACAGGATTGCAGTGATTTATCATGTACAGTTAAAGATACTTTACTTTATTTACTTAGTTATGTATTTGAGAAGCATTTATCCATTTTTTTACCAGTTACTCTTTTATCATTGTCCTATAATTGGATTGTTTACTGTTGGACAATGAACATTACTATTATTATTCCTATTATTATAGTTAAAATAAAATTAAACGTATATATTCTGTTTTTAATGCACCATAGCAATTACAGTCTGTAACTAGTAAAGAAAATTCCTTCTTTGCTTTAAATTAAAGTACTTCACAACTTTCCACTGATAATTCAATGTGATTAAATTTTGTTAAATTTGTTTTTTTGAATGTGGCAAAAATTCATTGTTAGCTTTCGTCTGTTAGAGGATGTACTGATTTGCAATTTTCAAGGCGATTTATTAACATTTAATTTATTAAAGTTCTAGCTAATCGTCTGTATAATAAAATTTAGATTCCTTACTTGGTTTTCTAATTGCGTTTTCATATTTTAGCAACTTGGTTTGACTGTTCAATCTGTAATCAGTACTGATGATAATAACTGTACTTATTTATAGAAACGTATAAATATTGCATAATTCATTTTAAAATTTACGATTTTAAGCCTATTTGTATGTAGACGATTGCAGAATCTCAAAACCCGGCATTTTGTCTATAACCTTAGTTTTAATGTGGGAAATGCAAATGATTGGCCTTCGCAGTACCTCTAATTGGTACTATAAAGGAATCAGACAAGTTTTATTATTGTTAGTCTTTAATCTTCTTTCATTTTAAGAACTTTATATTAAAAACAATGAAGTTAAAGGTATGTTCGTCACTTTATTAATAAGTAACTCATTTTTATATATTAGGTGTTTGTATTTTCTATAATCGCAATTGCGTTTGTGGTGGCAAAACCAGCACCAAAAGCAAAACCGAAAGCTGAAGCGGATGCAGATCCTGGTTGTAAGTAATTACATTCGATAATATATTTTAAAGACTATTAACAAAAATTTTAGTTTCCTCTGAAGAATTTGGATGGGGAGGTGGATGGGGCGGAGGAGGATGGGGCGGAGGTGGTTGGGGTGGAGGTGGTTGGGGTGGAGGCGGTTGGGGTGGAGGTGGTTGGGGTGATGGATGGGGTGGTGGCTGGGGTAATGGGTGGGGAGATGGAGGTGGATGGGGTTATTGAAATTGATATTCGGTTAATTGTAGTGTGTATAACATTATTAAAAGTTGTAAGTACACCAAACGTAACTTATGCACGTAATTCATTTTTCTTTTGAGTTCAATTTTACAGGTAAAATAAATATATGGAAGTATGAGTTATATGAATTATATAGAAAATTTAACTGTCATACTTAATTTCAAAACTTACAGAAAACAAATGTTTCTGATTATGTAACCTAAGTTATTTTAAAAAAAAACCATGGGATATCAATTGAACATTGAACATTTTTTTATAAACGGATACGTGTATTACATATTTTATCATGTATAGTTCATATTTTCAAATATAATTTATTTTCATCCTATAATTTTACTTATTTTTTCCTAATGTTGATTGGAATGTTGAGTGTTAAGATTAAGAAATAGCCAAAATAGCAGATCTATAAAGGTGAGTACCTACGACGTGTTACTTCAGTTCCAGTCAATGCATTTTAAATAAAAATGTTATTTTAACACATACATAATTGGAAATAATACAAATAAAGGCATAAAACAAATTTAAGCAAACCCATATTTTAGTTATGTATATCTGTATTATGTTGATTTGCTTTCCACATGGTTTTTTTTCAGTTATCTATCTAGTTATTATGATTTTGGAAATGTGCATTTGTTTTTATGTCCTGGTTCTTTCATATTTTAAAGTTTATATTCTTGCATCTTTTTAGTTATATTGGCGTTTTATTTGTTTGTGATTTTAAATGATTCTAAATTGATATGGACCAAGACTTTAGCTGCAATTGATCCGTTTATGCATTTATGCGTATTTGAGGTTTTAAGAACTGTAGGGGACCTGTTATAAAACACCTTCTTGTTTTTTTATTTGAAAATATCTGGGTGATTTACTTGGTATTTACACCACTGGTTCTTTCTTTTGGATTTCATACTGTTCCAGGACAATTGAAATAAAAATTTAAATGTACCGCAATACACTTAAACTAGGATTAATCATAACATTTTATAAGAATGTTAACTTTCACGATTTTTGTTCATCATTAAAATACTTTATGGGTAAAATGGTGTATTTTTTACAGTCTAAACGTGTGTATAGCAGCTATAACTATCGTCTTGTGTTAAAACGTAAATAATAATAATAATAAAATAAGCTGCTATGATAATTATATGAATTGAAGGTCTACTAGATACTTTTAGTAATAAATAACAAAAATTTTAATAGTCTAAATTAAATATTGTGTAATAGCTTTGAAAATGGCATTCCATCACACTCTGTGAACGAAAACTAAAAATGAAAAATGCCATAATCAAGAAATAAATTTAAACCACGACATGCAGTTTGGCAGCATGCAAATTTTGGCAAATCAGACTCGTTTATTACGTTCGCTCATAAAGGGAAACGGTGAGATGTGTAAACATCCCAATAGCTTCCACAGGTTAGAAAGAAATCTTGTAACTAAAAAGAGACAAAAGTTACATCTTAATTTTACTTTTGGTTATGTCCATGTTTTTTTCAAACCTTAACCGCTCTACTAAATATTCATCTACATAGGATTGCAAAGATTTAACGTAGGTAGGTATATAGTTAATACTAAATTAGATTGTGTATACATTCTGTGTTGAATGTATCCATACCTCAAGTTGTATCGAACAAATATTTTATTAGCTCTTTAATTGCTATGCGTAAGTTTTATTTATGAAAACGTTTATCATTTATCATAATTTTTGATAATCATGATGTTTTTCCCAACATTGAACTAATATTATTATGCGAATGAATTTCCATTCACATAATCATCGTAGCAGACTGATACTTTGCGGTTTCATATTTTATGATAATTTTCTTACATTGATGTTGATTAAAACGTTTATTCCTTCTTAAAGCGGACGATTGCTTCAGTTGCTAATGAAAGTGTCAATACGCGATTTCCACCCAAAAAGAGCAAGTAATAGTTCTATCATCCTTCACTGACCCACTTTAAATGAGTGACATATTACTTAGAGACGAGATGTGTTTAGGTCCACGTTGTTGCGTCCAGACTGTGATGAAACTGTAGTTATTATTGGGTATAAACGGGAAAAATGAAAGAACTATAATAACTGAGGTCACTGT
>JARFJB010001603.1:2482500-2520000 GCA_036346205.1 Vesta saturnalis | reverse complement strand
ACTGTCCCAGGACAATTGAAACAAAAATTTAAAAGTGTCTCAATACACCTAATCTAGGATTAATCACATTTTGTAAGAATGTAAACCTTCACGATTTTTATTCATAATTAAAATGATTTACGAGTAAAATCATTTATATAGCAGCCATAGCTTTCATATTCAGTTAAAATGGATGATAGTGTTAACAAACATCAAATGTCACCAAAGTATAAAATATTAAAACAAAAGCAATAATAATAATAATCACATAACTAATACTAATAATAATTCCTAGGGGTTGAACTACGTACTAGGCGCGTCCCCAGGTGGCGGATAGGGGAGTGACGTTGCAAATGATCGCAAGTGATGCTAGGCCAACACCGAAATATGAGCTCGTGGCGTTTAACCGACACTGTTAGCTCTAGAGAATACTGTGTCGCGGACCATTCCACGTAGGGCCTCGTATCTAACGAGGACAGGGATGGCAACCCTGCGTCTTCCTAGCTGGAAGTACACCTACCTTATGTTAGTCTGGAGTTCCCTTACCTTAACTCTTTTCTGTCGGAGCACCCTCGCTCCAACTCTTGTTCTCTTCAGGCTCCCAGCGAAATCCGGGAGACCTCTTCCTTTTCTCTCTACCCTTCCCAAGACATGCGCCATGGAAAAGGTACACGGGTGTGGTTAGCCTGGGATGTCCTAGCTGGGGACGGCGGAGCGCTAGCCGTCTCCTGGTCGTTAGCGTTGAAACGCCTGTGGGGGAAGAGGCGTCCTCCATAGTATAAATGTCCTCTGGTAATATCCCAGCTCTGTTACTTGTGACAACATGAGCGTATCATTAAATAATAATTTGAGGGCCACCTCATAAAACATGAAAGTGACTGTGGGTCCACTTAATAAGCCCTCAAATTCCGTTAAGATGATCGGCTTGTCGGGTATAGGGAAAATAGCTCTTATCTCGTTTTAGTGCCACTAGATAACGAGTGCCACGGGAGAACTTTCCTCCCATAATTGTGGACGTAAACCTACGCAGAGGGACGGTGGACTTGGTTCCCCGGTTCCTGGTGGTTAAAAATAAAGAAGGGTACTTCACCAATGTTAGCCCCTTTTTAATAGGGAGAGCTCTGTAGGGACTAATAGGAGAAGTGAAAAATGTTAAAAAGGTTAAAGGAGATCTATTAGTAGAGACCACGTCAAACGAACAAGCAATGAGGCTGTCTGAAATTACGAAGTTCACAACAGATAAGGTGACAGTAGTGCCTCATAATGCATTAAATATTTCCAAAGGAGTAGTTTTTTGCAGAGATCTCTTAAATTGCTCCTTAGGAGAGAACCAAAGTAGATGGACAATTAAAAGATACCCTCAACCATGTAATTACTTTCGATTTTCCTGGATTACCTAAAAATATAAAAACCGCAGTTTATCCATTACAAGTGATACCTTATATCGCTAAGCCACTACGATATTTCAAATGCCAATGTTTTGGGCACCCTTCTGATAGGCGTACTAACTTGACTCGATGCATTTGCGGATAAAATCTGCATCAAGAAAGTCCCTGCGAAGAACCCATTGAGTGTCCAAACTGCGGCGGAAACCATAGTTTCCTTGCTAGGTCTTGTCCTGTGTACAAAAAGGAAAAAAAATACAAGAAGTAAGAATTACTCACAATATATCTTACCCAGAAGCCATAAGGATGCTGGAACACTAATAACTCCCTGTACGTCCTACTCAAAGGTTGTAGCTTTTCCTACGCCACTACAGCCTAGTTTGGTTACGGAAATTAAGCACATTATTAAAAATGAAATGTCTGGATTTTTAAAATCGGCCACGTCAATCAAAACAAGATAGCTCAAATAAAGTATTACCCGAAAAACAAACAGTGCCTAACTTGCCACCGGAAAACACAAACAAAGAAGCTCCTCTCCCTAAACTGGTTTTAGCGGGCGAAGAGGCAGTGGACGAAGAGTCTTGTGGCTCTAAAAGAAAGCCTAGTTCGATTTGTTCTTCCCCCCCTATCAGCATCGAGGATTTTATTTCCGTTGTGGAATTCATAAGCCCCAATACACGGAAGCAGAAGAAAAAGGGTTGGCTAAAGGACAAACACCGAAAAGACAGGTCTCCTAGTCATTCTGTGTGATATACTTGTATTGTTCGTAATTTGATGTTTTTTGTCCATCGTCTTTTTACACGTATTTATTTTTACATATAACTGTATTTCTACACAATTGAAAAATCTGGAACTATGGCAGGATCTGTAACAAATAAAATACACCCACGATCCACATAAAATTAAAAAAACACCGAACACGTTTCGATAGCTACGCTATCATCATCAGCGGTCGACTAAAGAAAATTTCTGATATATATACCATCAGCGAGTAACGCTTCGTTGCTTATCTGGTGAAAGTGAAAGTGAAGGTTATGAAACTTTAATGAGTTCTGAGTAGCCTAAAGGTCCTTGATCATCATTATTCATTAGAATTTGTTTATTTTTGAAGATCTCTAAACTTTTACAACAATCTAGTTCGTGCTTATTACTAACATGTTTGATTAATGATACCTTATCTACTACATGACTTTTATCAAACGTATGTAGGGCTACGGCAAACTTGTCCCAACGTTTGTATTTTATATGAGCTAAACGTTCTTGAAACCGAATTTTGATAGGTGATTTAGTTTGCCCCACATATATTTGTTCACAATTTTTACAATTAATTTTATAAATTCCCGACCTATCCTGCTTATCCACTTTATCTTTTGGATTGCCTAAAAGAGTTTGCAAACTATTATCTGAAGTAGTGACTGTTTTCAAATTAATTTTGGAAAAGATTCTAGATAGACCTTTTGTATAAGCACGATAGTTTGGTAACTTGACATACTTTGTTTCTATTTGTTCTCTAGCGTTACCTAATGTAGTAACGTTCATCCTATGTGTTTGTTTCTAACTATATTCATAACCACTTGATCTAAAACCCATTGTATGCAGCAATTTCTTTTATAGTGCGCAATTATTTGTTATAATTTTGAACTGAAAGATGAAAATTAAGCATCTAGGAACCAAAAAGTTAAAAGCCGCGAGTTTATGCTGTCTACAATGATTTGAGTCATTAGTTATGAATCTTTTAGTGCTAGTTTCCTTACGATAAATATCTATATCTAGTTTACTACCATTTCTTGTTACCCGAGTATCAAGGAACGGGAGACTGTCACTTGCCTCTATCTCATAGGTAAATTTGATTGTCGTAAATTTAGAATTAGTTTCTACAAAGTTCTCAACACTGCAAATTTTAGTATTAAGGATGGCAAACACATCATTCTCGTATCTAATCCGAACTCTAGGAAAATAAGGCAAATCGCGTTTTAAGTCTGTACCAAACTTACCCATGAATAGATTGGCTATAAACGTAGATAAGCTATTGCCCATTATCGTACCATGTTCGTGCTGGAAAAATTGATGTCAATTTTGAAAAAAGTTTGTTTCATACGCAAATCTGTTAATTTATCTTCCTATCCTCCAAATGGTTTTGTTTTAAAGCATCTTCTAAATAAACTAAGGTTTGATCTATTGGAATGCTCGGAAACAGTGTGGTACGTGGGTGTATTTTGTTTGTTATACATATTTATTTATTTATTAGTAATGGAGCACATCTTGCAGTGGAATTATAATAGCTGCACAAAAAGTACGGACGAATACCTCAATACAACCCGTTTGCAATAGATTTACAAGAAACCCAAAATGCACTGATAAGTTTGGTCTCCGTAATCATAATAATGTGAGATATGATTTTAACGCCCACTTCCCTTTATGGGGTTCAGGAAAGCAGGTTAACCGGGGGAAAATTATATAGAATCTCTTAGATACATTCCAAATGATACTGCTAAATAATGGCAAACCAAAGTATTTTAATTCAAGTGCTAATAATTTCTCCGCAATAGATTTAAGTTGATGCTCTCCGCAAATAGGTGCAAAGTATGAATGGCGCCAAGTGGAAGATCTGCACAGAAGCGACCATTTCCCAATTGTTACATCAGCAATTAGCTCCAACGCCACATGGGTACTCCCCGAGAAATGGAACCTAAAGAAAGCAAACAGGGAAAAATACAAAAGCTTTATACGTAGACGCACAATGCAGCAGCAAACAGCTCAATTGATATCCAACCTATTATGTTGCGAGCGGCAAACAAAGCGATTCCTCAGAGTGGGACCAAGATAAATAGCCCCCTGTCCCTTGGTGGAATTTAGCTATGGTAACTGCTATTAAAAACAGAAAACTGGCGTTAAAAATTTTTATTAAATATCCCACGATACAAAATCTTATTAACTTTAAGCAAAAAAAAAAACAATTTTAGATGCTAAGAGAACATCGTGGGCAACGTATATTTCAGGTATTACAACAAAAACACCAGTAACTGATGACTGGAGCAAAACGAAAATAATTTCTGGGAGATCTAAACCAAGAAATTCTATTAAACTAGAGGAACAGGGTGTTATAATACTTGAATAAAGTTCACTGAAGTAGTGTTCGCTGAACACTACAAAAATACCAGTTCTTCAGAGAATTACGAGAAATCCTTTAAGCAAGATAAAAACGCCAGAGAAATTCCATTAGATTTCTCTGAAGAAAAAACTAGCGAACATAATGCTCCATTTACAACTGAAGAATTTACCTCTGCGCTAAGTACTGTAAAAGATTTTTCGCCTGGAATGGACAAGGTAGTATACAGCATGGTAAAACACTTACCAAGCTCGGTATTAGAAGACACGCTCAACATATTCAATAAAATATGGACAAAAAAATACTTACCCTGCTTGTTGGAAGACGTTCATTATTCCATTATTAAAAGCAGGAAAAGGTCCTCTACAAATAGGCAGTTACCGCCCTATAGCACTAAAAAGTTGCTTGCGGAGAATCTTAGAAAGGATGGTGAACAAAAGCACAAACCTTTAAATGAATATCAATCTGGCTTTGGTAAGGGGTACTGTACAAGAGACAACATGTATTTAACTACGGCTATACAAAATACTTTTGACATGGGCTATCATGGAACAGTTGTGTTTTTTGGTTTGCAAAAGCATACGACCTAGTATGGCGATATAGAGTCGTACAGAAAACACACAGGTTAGGTATGCGTGGAAATATGATAAAATTTATTGCATCTTTCTTAACAGAATGCTATTTTCGGGTTAGGGTAGGAAACTGCCTATCGGAAAAAGACAACTTAGAAACAGATATCCCCCAGGGAGCGCCCAGTGTCACATTGTTGTTAATCTCTGTAAATGACTTAACGAAAGCACTAGAACCCTCAATTAGTCGATGCATCCATATAAACGACCTAGCTATTTATTCTCATTCCGAAGGCAGCTTGACGAATAACGCAACGCTGCAAAAAGCAATAAATTCCTTAATCCAGGAGGCAGAGAACGTAGGTTTTAAAAAGTCACCTTTAAAAACAGAAGAATACTTCTGTAAGCTATGACATCCACATTACCTTCCAAACTTGTACTTCATGGATCGGAGAATCAAAGTAGTAACGCATTGCAAGTTTCTAGGATTAACCTTTGACCAGTCACTTTCCTGAAAGTTGCGTCTAGTCAATAATCCAAAAAGCACGCAAATCTCTCAACCTTGTGAAGTGGCTAGCAAATTTGAACTGGGTTGCGGGTAGACAAACACGTTTACGCGTTTATAAAACGCTAATCTTATCTGTCATCGATTATGGTTTAATCGTCTATGGCTCGACAGCAACATCCAATCTAAAACAATGAGACATTATTCAAAACGTATGTATACGATATGCAATAAGGGCATTTCCTGTAAGTAGCATACACGTGGAGTCCAGAATACTACCATTAAAATGAAGGAGGTTGTGGTTGACAATAAAATATGGAAAACATATTCAACAAAATCCAAATCATTTCATATATATATATATATATATATATATATATATATATATATAAGTACAACATACCCACCAAGGAGTTAAATATTAATACAAGATTACAAGTCATTGCCGTACAAATTGAAGTGTCCATTAAAGTAACCATTTGTAACATTTATCTTCCTGAATTTAATTGGTGCGCGAATGATATACACAGTATAATACAACAACTCCCTTCACCTTACATACTGCTCGGAGACTTCCATACCCATTCGGAAATTTGGGAGTCTAATTCCACAGATCAACGTAGTGGCGTACTGGAGACTATTATGTAATAACCCTTTGGAACTTTTGATTATCGGGTCTCCCACACACCTGAACCTAAGGCCTAAAAACAATAAACCTCACGTTTTTTCTCGATCGCTAGCATTAAACTTAAACTGGATGGCCAATGAAGACTTCCATAACAGCGACCACTGTCCAATAAGTATTATTCTGCCTAGTAAACAAAAAGTTGTCAAACACCCAAAAAGATGGATTACTCAGAAAGCCAACTGAACGGAGATCTCTGACATGCTAAGTAACTGCCCTTGGACCATAGCAGAAACCTTAGAAAATCAAATCATAAACTTTACGAAGGACATTATAAAATCAGCTCACAAATGCATTCCTCAAACAAGCGAAATTCCTAACAGGCCAAATGTGAAATGGTGGAACTCACAGGTCAAAAATGCTATTCAAACAAAGAAAAGAATGCTAAAAATCTTTCAAAAAAAACCCTACAGAAGTAAACCTTGAAGATTTTAAGAAAGCTGGAGTCATCTCACGATGAATTATTAACCAATGTAAAAGATCTTCATGGCACAGCTATTTATCATCCATAAACAGTAATTCTACGATATCTGAGGTTTGAAAAAAGGTAAAAAAAATAGCAGGAAGAAATTATGAAAAATCATCGAGACTCCTTAGATTCCAAGGCAAAGAACTTACAAGATCAGATAAAATCGTGGAAGCTTTTGCCGAATATTTTCACTCCATTTCCCGTTAATAACTGTATAACGAAGGCTTTTCCGAAATTACTAAAAAAGAAATTGACTTTAGTAGTGAAGAAATGTACGATTACAACTTACCTTTTTCGATTGATGAACTAAAAAGAGCATTAAGTAAATCCAAAGATTTTACTCCAGGTCTAGATAACGTCCACTACGCAATGATGAGAAACTTGCATAAATCTGCAACACAAACGTTGTTAGGCATATACAATGAAGTGTTCAGAACAGGTACCTACCCGAAAACTTGGAAATAATCGATATTAGTTTCTATTCCCAAACTGGGTAAAGATTTTCCTAAGCCACTAGTATTGCTTACATCCTGTCTTAGTAAAGTTTTTGAAAGCATGGTTAATGACCGAATATGGTATGTAGAATCGAAGTTGTCACTGTCATGACGACAAACAGGTTTTCGTCGTTTCCATTGTACAACGGATCTTCTTGTGTACCTAGAGAACAATATCCAAAACTTTTTTCTGAAACGGGAACATATGGTGCCAATAGGTTTTGACCTGGAAAAAGCATACGATTTAACATGGAGGTATAACATAATCAGAAAGCTGTACGATTGGAACTTGAGGGGTAACTTACCAGAAATTATTAAGTGTTCTGTCCAATCGTACCTTTAGAGTCAGGATAGATAGAACATACTCCTCTGTGTCTTCCGAAAATGGTATTCCCCAGGGATCGGTGTTGAGCTGTACTCTCTTTCTGCTTGCGGTCAATGAATTGGTGGACACTGTTAATACTCCATTACATGCTTGTCTCTACGTGGAAGACCTTATCATATTTAAGAGCTCAGAAAACATACACCAACTGTAAATAGACATACAGGACGGTATTAACAATTTAGTGGAAAAGACAAAGTGTAGGTTTTGAATTTTCCTCAGTAAAAAAGAAAGCTATTCATTTTTGTCGTCTTAGTCACCAACATGTAAATGCCACCTTGTACATCAAAGGAACCGAAATGTGCTTTCAGCCAAATTTTAAAATTCTGGGAATTATTTTTTATAGAAGACTATACCTCAAAGAACATATTCAAATGTTAGAAAATAAATCTAAAAAAAATTAAATGTCTATCTAATATAACTTGGGGGGCAGGCAGAGATACTTTACTACCTTTTTATAAGTCTTTTGTGTTATCTACCACAGACTACGGCTCCATATTTTACTTTTCTCCCCGCCAGTTTTACCTAAAGGGATTAGACATACCAGCGGACTGAGAATGGTCACTGGTGCATTTCATACTAGCCCCATAGATGCCATACATACCGATTGCGGAATCCCAGAAGTACGTTTGCGTAGCAGCACAATTGGGATCCAGTCAAACGGTACATGAACTATTGAACTAAACGACTAAAAAATTCATTATACGTCGAGTTAATAGTATGTGGCAATGAGAATGGGACAACACAGGGTAAATTTTACGACAAATCAACAGAGGCATTAAGCCTTGGAATAGAAATCCACATTTGAATTGAAGAGAAGGGGTGGTGCTGACACGAATAAAAATAGGGGCATACCAAACTCACGCACATACACTTACTGGAATTATCTAGAATGAAGAAATGCCACTTATGTGATAGTAAATTATCAGTACGCCACATTTTAGTGGAATGCCCTATGTACGAAGAAGCGAGGGAACAATTACCTGAACCACAACAACTGGAATATTTGAGGATAACATAATAAAGATAAACAGTCTGATCCGTTTCTTTAAAAAGACTAATTTATACCAAGACATATAGTACATACCCTATTAAATTTGTAGTTGGAATAGCTAATGTCCATGCAACCGATGCTACCAGAATAATAATAATACCTAGGGGTGGGACTACCTCTTAGGCGCGTGCCCAGGTGGCGGATAGGGGAATGACCTTATAAATGAACGTATGTTATGTAAGGCTAACACCGAAGTATAAGCTCGTAGCGTTAAACTGCCATTGTTAGCTCTAGAGAATACGGTGTCGCGTACCAGTCCACGTGGGGCCTCGTATCTAGCGAGAACAGGGATGACAACCCTGCGCCCCTCTAGATTTAAGTACACTTTCCTTACACTAGTCTTGAGTGGTTTCCCTTACTTTAACTCTTTTCTGTTGGAGCACCCTCGCTACAACCCTTATTCTGTTCAGGCTCCCAGCGAAAGCTGAGAGACCTCTTCCTTTTCTCTCTACTCTTCCCAGGACATTCGCCATCAAAAGCACATACGGGTGTGGCTATCCTGGGATGTCCTAGCTGGGGACGGCTGAGCGCTAGCAGTCTCCAAATACCGCAACCGTGAACTGTACTTCAGATACTCTAGCAGGGTGTGGCTGGGGTCGGTGGTCTTGGCTATACTGCCCGGACTACGCCGATGGTAACCTCTATAAAAAATTTTCAAATCACAAGGTCGTTTGGCAGTGTTAGGTGCAGAAGGAGTTGCGCGAGGGAAAGCCCGAGCGAGGCTTTGGAATCCTGGTCGCTAGCGTTGAAACGCCTGTGGGGGAAGAGGCGCCCTACAGTATAAATGCCTTCTGGTAGTATCCCGGCTCTGCTACTTGTGACTTTTATTACCGAGGGTTCTCGTGGGAACATGATGACTGTTTCATTACAAAATAAAGAAAGGGCTGAGGACCCACTTAAAAAAGCCCTAAAAAATCCGTCCGGATGACTTAAGTCATAAGGAGAGCGTGGAGGATTTTCTACCGCTCAATATTAATAAAGACACCAGTGAGGAGGAGGATCCGTGCCCCGCTTCCTGGTCTGAAAAGGAAGGAAGGCGATTTTTCAAAATGTAATCAAAATCTTGTATGGATTAATAGGTCACGTAGAAAATGTTAAAAAAGTTAAGCGAGAGTTGTTAGTGGAAACAGCATCTAGCAGCAAACAGTCTACACTACTAATGAAATGCCATCGCTTTGGAGATTTTAAAAGTGCGGTAGTACCCCACGGTGCTCTGAATACGTCGAGGAGTGTTGTGTTCTGCCGGGACTTGTTAAGTTACTCTATTGAACAGATCAAGCACAACTTAAGGAGGCAAGGTATACTGGAGGTAAGAAGAATTAGGACGAGGCGTGATGGAAAATTCATAGACACTCAAATCATGTACATCTCGAACCCTTTTAGATGTTTTAACTGTCAGAGATTTGGACATTCCTCGAAGATAAGCGGTGTGTCTGAGGTAAACCTCCACACAGGATTCTGCTTGTGAAGTCCTGATTGTTTGTCCAAATTGTCACGGGCCGCATAAGGCAATTACACAAAAGCTGTCCAGTGTTTAAGCTGGAAATGAAAATACAAGAAGTGAAGGTAGTACACAGGCTGTCTTACTGTTCTGTGATATACACGTTTATTTTATCTTGCATATACGTTATTTATTTATATACTTGTTATTTATATGTTTACCTGTTACTTGGTGTGTTATTTATTTACTTGTTATATATTTATAACTTTCCGTTTGCTACGTATACTTCATATACTAACATTCTCATTCATGGAACATATAATTCAGTGGAATTGTAACGGATGCATAAGACACCATTTTGATCTTAAACCTATCATCTCAGAAACCGATCCTTTGTGCAAGAGACCAACCGTACACCTTCGAAAGAGATTGTAAGGAAAGATTTGACACCTGAACTCCGCGCCCATGGCGTCGTGGAAATCTCAAAATGGTGTTTCCTATCGTCAAATCAGACTAAACACCCAACTTCAGGCAGTCGCAATACGCATTACTTATACTATTTCTATCACTGTTTGCTCTATTTATCTCCCCAATAGTGAATGGAACTCCCATAACTCTATTTGGGGACCAAACCGTACAGATGCTACAGGGCGAGATCTGGAAGCTTTATTGACCTGGATCTGATTACACTGAACGATGGTTTTCCAACACACCTTCCACCTAGAAGTAACAACTTCTCTATAACAGACCTTCCCTTTGCTTCCTCATCACTGGCCCCGCGCTATACGTGGAAAACGTTAGAACATCTCTACAATAGCGATCATTTCCCTGCAGTAATCACCACTCACAAGAGGAAAATGTTGGAAATGGTCCCGTTCCGGTGGTTATACGAACGTGCAGATTGGTGTCTCTTTCAAAGGACACTGACAGATGCTGAAAATCAACTACTTATGATCAATGTAGATCAATTTACTAGCATGGTATTCAGAGCGGCAGAAATCGCCATTCACCATTTAACAGGTGTTCTAGCTTGGTGGAATGCAGAGATCGCCGTAGCTGTCCGGGCTAAGAAAAGTGCCCTCAATCGCTTAGGAGATGGCCCACAAACTAAAATCTTACATCTTTGAAAAGAACCAGGGCACGCGCTTTCCGTCTCATTTTTGAGGGACAGCGTAGCTCCTGACGTACGTACGTGGCCTCGGTAACTCCGAGCACCACGTCGTCAGAGGTTTAGAATAGAAGTCAAGTCTGTTGTCGGATATATATCGTATCAACAAATAAAATACTTGCAAAATTGTTGGCCGACCACTTAGTGGAGGTCAGTAGCGCAGCCCATCACAGCACCAACTTCTTGGAGCACAGGGCGATGTTGGAAACGAATCTGAACTTTGCCACCGCTCAACTCCTTTCTTACAATGATCCGCTGACCTTTGTAGAACTAGAAACATCAATAAAAAGTGCAAAGAAATCCGCTGCTGGCCCGGACATGACCAGCTGTGAGATCATATCTCACCTGCCCTAGCTACAAAGTCGCCCTACTTGAGATTTTCAATAGATTCTAGGCAGAAGGTACCTACCCGGACGAGTGGAAGAAAGTCGTGATTGTCCCCATTTTGAAACAAAGAAAAGACTCCTCCACACCAAGCAGTCATAGGCCTATCAGTCTATTGTGTTGTCTGGAAAAGCTGATGGAAAAGGTGGTAAACAAACGCCTCTCCTGGTTCCTGGAGCCGGAAAACAAGATCGCAGAACATCAAGGTGGTTTTCGTAAAGAATGCTCCACCATAGACCACTTGGATTATCTTGAAAATACGGTCCAGGACGCCTTCAAGAACAGGTATCACACTATTTCCGTATTATTTGACATCGAAAAGGCGTATACCACTACGTGGATATATGGCACACGCTGTACGACTGAGGCCTCAGGGGGTAATTGACCTATGTTCGTTGCATCTTTCCTATCCGTTAGGCACTTCAGGGTTAGAATAGGTAACCATTTGTCCGCCCCTAGAATTCAGGAAAATGGCATACCCGAAGGGTCATCCTTCAGTTGCTTGTTGCTCCTAATGGGCCTAAATGATTTGACCAGTTTGGTCCACCCGAGGGTGAAGATTTGCCAGCTTGACGATGACCTTGCGATATGTGTATCGCGTTCT
The DNA here is from genome assembly GCA_036346205.1 of Vesta saturnalis. Classification (NCBI taxonomy): domain Eukaryota; kingdom Metazoa; phylum Arthropoda; class Insecta; order Coleoptera; family Lampyridae; genus Vesta; species Vesta saturnalis. Next base: position 2,507,772 of record JARFJB010001603.1, on the reverse strand, counting down.
ACAACCGGCCACCAACGAAATCTACAGGAATTCAAGGGAAGCGGGTTTCATAATCTCGCGTACCAAGACGTAGTCTATCCATCTTTGTCATCTCCGCAGGTCGCACTATGATCCACTTCTGTACCTGGAAAACACTCTTATTCTCTGTGGACCTATTTTAACGTTCCTTGGTCTTTTGTGGAACTTCAAACTTACCTGGAAACCCAATATCGAATCTATAGTCATTAAATGCAAGTCTGTGATAAGCCTAATCAAGTGTCTGAGCTCCACTCGCTGCGGAGCACATACAAATGTCCTAGTTTGTGTGTGTAGGTGTATTGTACTGTCTAGGTTAGATTATGGCTGTGTTGTATATTCGTCCGCTAGAAAACTGTTATTGAAGACACTTGACGTTGTGCATAACCTTGGACTTCATTATTGTCTGGGTGCTTTTCCAACGACTCCGGCTGACAGTCTATACTGTGAGTCAGGAGAGCCCCATTATCAATTCGCAAGACTGACCTGTTGCTGGCCTACACAATAAATCTACGAGCTAGACCTGACAACAGGAATACAACAATACTCTTACAAAACACGACCGATGCCCTTACAGGGTCACTATAACCAGGCCCTTGGGTGTACGACATAATGAGTTCGCTCGGGATTTACATCTGAACCCGCTTGAGGTGTTTACGTTTACAACACTAACATATCCGCCATGGTTGCATTTGAGGTTCCCAGTACGTCTTGATCTAGCCGAGTTGGCGAAAAGAAGATCCGCATGTCATAATTCGACAACGCTTTTGGGAGATACTAGATGAACCCGATGATGCGATGGTGATTTACACCGATGGTTCGAAAACTCGACGGGGCGTAGGGTGTGCCATGGTGGAAAATGTTAGAGTGCATACATGAGTCCTGTCAGCACTGGCATCTGTGTACACTGCGGAGCAATACACGGTCTGGCAAGCATTAAGGCTCTGTGATCACTACACTTACTGCACTTCGGAGTGGCAAATCGTCAGATCCCATCGTCCAGAAGTGCAGGGATTCTCTAGCGTGGTTGGAAGAGACAGGAAAAGTCGTTACGTTTATTTGGACTCCTAGCCACGTAGGAATCAATGGAAATAACATAGCATACGCTTCTGCGCGACAAGCAGCAGAAACACATGGTACTATTGACGTTGACACGGTTAAGCACTCGGACTTCCCCAGTTATTGCAAGGAGTGTGTTTAATTTTATACTTGAATCATGTTTGCGTTGCGCATGACAAGTGTGCGCAGATTTTTATTGCGTTAGTATTATTAAAGATGACAAGTAAAACGGTCAGCGAAGAAATCGAGATATTGTATTTAACCTTCCTGACAAAATTCAACAGAGTGTGTAATGTCATGGTGGCAGCGGACATGGAATGCCCGCGACACTTTACTGAGGTCGGTAAGCCGAAGATTTCCCTTTGGTCTTTTCCAAACGTCATGTCGAGAAACGAGGCTACGATTAGGACATACAGCATTGACTATGTTGGATCACGTGTGCACAGTTTTCAGCATTGAAGGGACAATACCCTTTAATGCTGAAAACGAAAAATTGCGGCCTTTATTGACTTCTTAAAAACTATAAACATATTTGAAAAACTGTAGTATATGACAAATGAGCCAATGACCTCGGAAGTCGACAAATAAAAAATAGAATAATAATAATAAACCTGCTGTGATAATTATGTAAATTTAAGGTCTATTAGTTATTTTTAGTAATTAATAACAAAAATTCAAAAACTCGTTATTACGTTCGCTTACAAAGGGAAACGATGAGACGTGTAATCATCACAATAACTTCAACAGGTTAGAAAGAAATCTTGTAACTAAAAAGAGACAAATATGAAAATGTAAACTTTCACCATTAACACTGATAATAAAATACTTATCTTTTTTGGGATTTTTTAATGGTGTACTTTAAATTATACAATCTAAACGTTTCGATAACACTTACAGTTATCTTCGTCAGTAGTAATGTTTGTTAAAAATTGTTAAAGATGTAGTAAACAATTTTGTCAAATTTGAAAAATTCAAACATAAACATAAGCCTGCTATTAATATAACAGTTTGAGAAACGTATAAGCCAACTATAAAATTGTAGTAAAGAGTAACTAGGTCATTAAAATTAAACATTGTTAAACTGCCTCAAAGATGACAAACCAGAACACTCTCTACGACGAAAGCTAACAATGAAATTTGCCAGCCAAAAAACACATTTAACAAAATTTAATCGAGTTATGATGTAAGTGTAAAGTTGTGAAAAACTTCAATTTTAAAATGATAGAAGCATTCACAAATCCAAACATTACATCAAAAAATAACCCAGTTAAATCTAACAAAGAGATATCTTTATCAATGATTGGAAGTGTTATTAACAATGAAAAGCACAATGCAGAACGTTATTGTAATTTTTAATTTCAATTTAATTTCAACTACTTATGTTAAATTATAGTGCTGTGGAAATTTAACATATGATTGGTAAAGCATTTGCTTCAAGGTCTAGGAAAAACAGCAAAAAACCTAGACATACCAAAAGTTCAAAACAAATTAAAATCAAGGCGTATCATTATGCTCTTTTTTAATTATAAGATGCCAAAACCTATTTAAACGGACATTTTCTTCTTGTCTATTAAAATTATTCGGGTGTTTATATATTTCAATAGCTTCACGTTGCAAACGAACATAATAATGGGTTTGTCTTGACAATATTTTCATATTGTCAAATTGAATGTCATGATTTAGATTATTCAGGGCATGGTCAGCCACAGCAGACCTCTCTGGTTGACCCAATCTACAAAATCTCATATGTTCTTTGCGTCTTGTATCAAAGCTACGTTTTGTGGTCCCGATGTATACTTTTCCACATGAACAAGATAACTTATACACTCCGGAAGATGATAAAGGGTTTGACACATCTTTAGGTGATCTTAAATGTTCTTTAATTTTTCTTGTAGGTTTAAAAATAGTCCTAATGCCATATTTGATTAGGATTTTTTTCAATTCTATTTGTAACATTAGCTATAAAAGGAAGAAAAGCAGTACCAACATTAAGAACTGGTTTTTTTTAAGGTTACGCCTAGAAGGTGTAATAACATTATTAATATCTGTAAGTGAATATCCATTATCTTGTAAGGATTTTCTTTAATATTTATATTCATCATTCAAAATTCAAAAATTCAGGGTCACAAATTCGTTTTGCTCGATCTACTAAAGATTTAATTACACTAATTTTTTGACGTGGATGGTGGTTGGATAATTTATGAAGGTATCTATCAGTGTCGGCTTTCTGTAAACCTTAAAAGATAGTGAATTATTATTTTTAGATATTAATATGTCAAGAAATGGCAAACTTCCATTAGTTTCTTTTTCCATGGTAAACTGAATACTACGATGTATACCATTTATAAAAACCAAAAGCTCATGCAGTGCTTCTTCTCCATGTCTCCAAATAACAAATGTGTCATCTACATATCTATACCAAACTGAAGGTTTTTTTAGGTGTATTTTGTAACGTTAATGTTTCAAATTTTTCCATATAAAAAATTAGCTATAACAGGACTAAGGGGACTACCCATTGCTACACCTTCAATCTGTTCATAAAATTTACTATTCCACTGAAAATAAGTTGTAGTAAGACAGTGCTGAAAAAGAATGGTTATGTCCTTTGGAAAAAGATGATCTATGTATTCAATAGTTTCTTTTATCCAACCACCATCCACGTCAAAAAATTAGTGTAATTAAATCTTTAGTAGATCGAGCAAAACGAATTTGTGACCCTGAATTTTTGAATGATGAATATAAATATTTAAGAAAATCCTTACAAGATAATGGATATTCACTTACAGATATTAATAATGTTATTACACCTTCTAGGCGTAACCTTAAAGAAAAACCAGTTCTTAATGTTGGTACTGCTTTTCTTCCTTTTATAGCTAATGTTACAAATATAATTGAAAAAATCCTAATCAAATATGGCATTAGGACTATTTTTAAACCTACAAGAAAAATTAAAGAATATTTAAGATCACCTAAAGATGTGTCAAACCCTTTATCATCTTCCGGAGTGTATAAGTTATCTTGTTCATGTGGAAAAGTATACATCGGGACCACAAAACGTAGCTTTGATACAAGACGCAAAGAACATATGAGATTTTGTAGATTGGGTCAACCAGAGAGGTCTGCTGTGGCTGACCATGCCCTGAATAATCTAAATCATGACATTCAATTTGACAATATGAAAATATTGTCAAGACAAACCCATTATTATGTTCGTTTGCAACGTGAAGCTATTGAAATATATAAACACCCGAATAATTTTAATAGACAAGAAGAAAATGTCCGTTTAAATAGGTTTTGGCATCTTATAATTAAAAGAGCATAATGATACGCCTTGATTTTAATTTGTTTTCAACTTTGATATGTCTAGGTTTTTGCTGTGTTTTTCCTAGACCTTGAAGCAAATGCTTTACCAATCATATGTTAAATTTCCACAGCACTATAATTTAACATAAGTAGTTGAAATTAAATTGAAATTAAAAATTACAAAGAACGTTCTGCATTGTGCTTTTCATTGTTAATAACACTTCCAATTATTGATAAAGATATCTCTTTGTTAGATTTAACTGGTTATTTTTTGATGTAATGTTTGGATTTGTGAATGCTTCTATCATTTTAAAATTGAAGTTTTTCACAACTTTACACTTACATCATAACTCGATTAAATTTTGTTAAATGTGTTTTTTGGCTGGCAAATTACATTGTTAGCTTTCGTCGTAGAGAGTGTTCTGGTTTGTCATCTTTGAGGCAGTTTAACAATATTTAATTTTAATGACCTAGTTATTCTTTACTACAATTTTATAGTTGGCTTATACGTTTCTCAAACTGTTATATTAATAGCAGGCTTATGTTTATGTTTGAATTTTTCAAATTTGACAAAATTGTTTACTACATCTTTAACAATTTTTAACAAACATTACTACTGACGAAGATAACTGTAAGTGTTATCGAAACATTTAGATTGTATAATTTAAAGTACACCATTAAAAAATCCCAAAAAAGATAAGTATTTTAAAAAGAGACAAAGCTCACATCTTAATTTTAACTTTTGGTTTGTCCATGTTTTTTCTTAAATCTTAACCGTTCTACCAAATATCTACATAGGATTGCAAAGATTTAACGTAGGTAGGTATATAGTTAATACTAAATTAGATTTGTGTATACATTCTGTGTTGAATGTATCCATACCTCAAGTTGTATCGAACAAATATTTTATTAACTATTAACTAATTGCTATGCGTAGGTTTCAGTTATGAAAACGTTTATCATTTATCATAATTTTTCATAATCATGATGTTTTTCGCAACATTGAACTAATATTATTATGCGAATGAATTTTCATAAATGTGTTTTTTTATTACATGAACTACTAAAAATAACACTACCTAGTGAGCTTTCCATTCAAATAATCATCGTAGCAGACTGATACTTTGCGGTTTCATATTTTATGATAATTTTTTTAGATTGATGTTGGTTAACCCTTGTCCGGGCAAATGGTGTCATTTATTACACAGTTCGAAATGCCATTAGAAAGTAATTATTATTATCCCGATTTCATTAGAAGAACGTTATTAGGTAATCAGCTATATAGCCATAAAAGAATGTCATTATGATTACTTGTGGTTATTATAAAAGAAGGACTGGTTGTATATTTATTATTAGTTATATTTTGGCAAAACCGTGTGTAACAGTGCGAGAATGTCGAAAAATACCTATCTGATAAAGAGATTCGTGAAATCTGTGAAATTCTTTACGAAGATAATGATGTCGCCAGTAAGTGGGATACAGATAGTGATTTTGACCCGGATGACGAAGATCATTGTTCAACTGCTAGTGAAGCAAATGATATTCAAGAAGTATTTGGAGAAGACGATGCAAATACGTTAAAATTAGTTGGGAGAGATGGTTCAGAGTGGAGCAGCAAACCGTACGCAACTGGCCGGGATCGATCTTATAATATTATAAGATCGAAATTGCATAAAGTCGTTTTACCACCAGGAAAAGTCATTGAAGATCCTATCGATGCCTTTCATTTGTTTATAGAAGATGACATAGTAAACAAAATAGTATCATATACAAACACCGAAACTGCAAGAGTTTTGGCGAATGCGACATGGAAACCTTGTGATGACGTAGCAGTGAAAGCATTTTTTGGTTTGTTGCTAACTGCAGGTCATCTTAATCTGAATGACTCTAATTATGATACTTTATGGAATCCACTGTATGGACCTCCGATCTTTAGAGCAACCATGGGATCGAAACGATTCAAACTTTTATTGCGCTTTATACGGTTTGATGACAAAGAAACCTGACCGCTAAGAAGAGAAAAGGACAAACTTGCAGCCATACGTGAAGTATGGGATCAAGTCAATATAAAGCAGGAAAAACAAGAGATTTATTCTTATCGAATTCCTACCTAATGGTAAGCGCGAGGAAAAATCGTCGATTTTTGGATTTACAGAAAAGGAAACTTTAGTGTCTTATGTGCCAAAAAGCGCAAAAGTGTAATTGTTTCATCGACAATGCATAATACAAACTCTTGTGAAGGTGATGGTGATAAGAAGCCGGAAATAATCTTACACTACAATAAAACAAAATATGGCGTGGACACCCTTGATCAAATCGTGCATCGGTACATGTACAAGAGAAAAACTAACCGTTGGCCATTTGCGTTTTTTATGAACTTTCAGACGTAAGTGGTGTAGCAGCTTACGTAATTTTGAGTAATTTATATCCAAACTGGAATAGAAATAGATACGAAAAACGAAGGTTATTCCTAGCTTTGGTTTTGCCACATATGCAAAGAAGAAAAATGTTGCAGCGAGGCACTCAAGCATGTGTAAATGCATTCTTAGAACAAGGAGGACCAGCTCCTAAAAAGTCAAAAGTAGATATTGGTGTTAGGAGGAGATTTTACATGTGTCCCACAAAAAAATCCAGAAAACAAAAACTGTTTTGCCAATCGTGCAAAGAAAATTTTTGTGGTGAACATTCTACTTCAACTATTGTGTGTAATAAATGTGATAAATAATTTTATTCGTTTTATGACAAATAATGAAGTTCTAAAGTTATAATTTATAAAATTTATATACCATATTTTTTTTAATGTTCATTGAGGAATAATAAATATTTTCATCCTATAAAATGTATTTTTAATGGAAAAGTATAAAAAGTTAAATAAGAAACATTTTAAGTGTACATGGCCTGGAAGACCCGCATTACCGGGTTATGTTCCCCACATGTCTTGCCCGGGCAAAGGTTAAAACGTTTATTCCTTTTTAAAGCGGACGATCGCTGCAGTTGCTAATGAAAGTGCCAATACGAAATTTCCACCCAAAAAGAGCAAGTAATACTTCAATCATCTCTCACTGACCCACTTTATATGGGTTTATTTCTTGAAACAGGTAACCGCTAATAAATACTGTTTGTTCTTCATGAACTTTGTGGGGTTGTGTGTACTCATGGATAATCGATAAGTACAAATTGAGTAGGAACTACTTAGATATAGTTCTTTTAATGTGATTCCTTATAAATCACTCTTATCTACTTTTAAACTGAATTGGTTGATGTATACTGGCAACGATAAACTGTAGATTGATTAAAGTAGATGTGCATTAATTTCTCAGAGGATAATCGGCTACTAAAACTTTGTTTACTTCGATAGAATTCAGTGTAATCCTGTTGAATGCTCATGTTACAAATTTTATGCGACATGATGCATTTTGATATTTTATGTTCAAGTTTAACCATTAGGTACTATCCTCGCCAGGAGTGTTTACCTCTACGTCATCACATACAATCATATGGTGTAATATCAAAAACATGGGTCAAAAATTTTCTCGTTCTAATAAATTCTGATTAGAATCATTGTGATTTATTTTGTAAAAATTAGAGAACGTTGATTATCGTAATGTAACGATTGAAAAACAATATCTTTTGGTACGTTATTTTTGCAGCCTACAGGTTATCCAGGTTATAACACATCGCTGCCCTATTAGAAACAATGCAATTTTTAACAAAATGTAAACATTTAATAATATTGGTGGAATTATAAAGGCAGGAGAATGGTTGTGTTGCAAGTTGCTGATAAACAATCGTACAATTGATAATTTGAAAATTCCATTTATAGGTTAAACTATTTGCATGGAACAATTATCGAACTGCACTGTTTACACCTCGGAAGGCTACTACGTTTCATAGTCATAATTTCTTACTGTTGTTACCAATTCAGTAGCAATGATGGCCCACAATAAGATGGTAATGTTATTACATAAAATGGTTAAGTTACGTGCCTAAATAAAATGGAACTATTATTCGTACGAAGATGACATTTAATGTGGAACATAAATTCTATGGAAAATGTGTGAATTAACATATTGAGAAACATTTTACCACAAAATATATTGCACTTACATAATTGAAATACATTACTAATAGAGATTGTACTAAATATCAACTAATACACTTTTATTACGAATTGCAGGTTGTAGAAACATAGTTGTCAAAGTGTGAAACTTCTAATCAGTCACTGTAGTTTATTTGCTGCTGAGTGTCCGATATGGAATTATCCCCTACAAGCCCTTGATCAATTTGTGTTTTCTTTCCGTCATAGTAAACCCAAAGACTCTAAGCTTGTGTTACAGAGAAATGTAAATAATGCGCCGTTTAGTTAAATACCGACCGTTCGTAGTGTTCTGAAAAAAATCAACCGTAATACTTTAGTAAATAGTTTCGACAGTGAATCATATTCCCTTGAAGTCGGAACTAAGTTGCGTTTACTTTGAGCAGTAGTTCGCAAACATTTATTCATACGTATAACGTTAGCTCACCCATTCAAATATTTTGTCATCGATTTTAATTCCTAATAAAAAGTAATAATTATATATTTAGATTTAGATATTTAGAATGTGAAACAATGTAGTAATATTTTTATAGTACAAGTTAGAACAACACGAAATAGAAAATAGAACTATCTCAAAATATATAATCTAAATAAGTTTATACTCTTACTCGTATACCAAATTGTACTTATTATACCTATTTACGATTTACGATTTATAGTAACAGGAACGGGTGAGCTAACATACGCATGAATAAATGTTTGCGAACTACTGCTCAAAGTAAACAGCAACTTAGTTCCGACTTCAAGGGAATATGATTCACTGTCGAAACTATTTACTAAAGTATTACGGTTGATTTTTTTCAGAACACTACGAACGGTCGGTATTTAACTAAACGGCGCATTATTTACATTTCTCTGTAACACAAGCTTAGAGTCTTTGGGTTTACTATGACGGAAAGAAAACACAAATTGATCAAGGGCTTGTAGGGGATAATTCCATATCGGACACTCAGCAGCAAATAAACTATATCTACATCGCAGCTTTCAAAACAGTTTCCGATAACAATCAGATTGTCAACTGTGATGTCCAAGATTTCTTCCTGTTTATACCATTGCTTTATTGTTTCTTCAGTAGGTCGCACACAATTAGCCTATAATGATTTTAATTAAAAGGGTTTACTTGCCGACGATAAGGTGAATTGATCTCTTTAATGTATAGTTTAAGAAATTTAATTCGCATTTCTGCGATGTAACTTTTTTTCCAATAAAGGTCTACGGTTGGAGCGTTTTTTGAATTTGAATCCAAGCGACTGGATTGCACAATGAAGACTTCCGTCACTTACCAATGTTGTGACTGTTACGAATTTCTACATTTAAACTTGCAACTGTGACACGTTTTTCTGTAAATAAATTAGTATGTCAAACGTGTAAAATATTGTGATGCAATATTACTCACTATGTGAAAACATACTTGTATAACGTAATCCTTATGTTTCAGGTCCTCAGATTTTATTTTCTTGCCTGGTCGTTTTTTACCCGGACTTGTTAAAACAGGATTAGATGCAGCTCGTGACTTGATATTACTCATCATCTTCTCAGATATACCCAAGGCGCTTGCCACACGCTGTAATTTCGAGATTGTAATGAATTAAGACATAAACACTTAATGTCATATTTCTTGTACAGCAGCTACTGATATCAAGTGTGTAATAAATGATGATTAAAACAAGTAAATGTAGGAAATAAGGTAACAGTCAAAGGATAGACAAAGATGTGGAGGTTATGTGGCATTAGTCAAATGAGAATTAATTTCATAGTCATATAAAACAAATTGATTACGCATTTATAGGTTTACTCTTTCTACTACATTTGTCTATTCAAGACCGTATGTCGATTTCCTCAAATCCACTACGAACGTTCACCATTCTTATTTAATTCACTGTTTTATATGAGAAGACAGTGTAAGCAAATTGGATAGCTAAATTCATAAATTACTGACGTAGCAGTAAACACTCCTGGTGAGGATAATATGTGTATATCGGACGGATCCTAAGATCGATTAAGCTGGGACCATACAGTTAATTTAAGTGGATTTAAATTATTTATTTTATTCTTACAACAGTAAATTAATACTAGTTTATTACTGCCCCTGAATTCACACCGTTAGGGACCTTCTTTTTTGCTTTACATGGATTATTGGTAAATTATTATCGGATTATTCAAAGTCTCGCAGCGCTTTTGAGGTTCTTACTGCATTTTAGACGACGCTTGCGCCTTTTGGTAAACCATTGGTTACTACTGCCCTACCCTCTGCACGATATCTATTATTTTGCTTGCTTGCTTGGATATGTGTTTTCTTTTGGTCGTTGTTACACCATAAAAGTTACTGTACTGTTCGGTAGGAATTCAATTTTTTTCAAGAGAAATAATTGATTACGATGAATAACTAGCGGTTTTGTTTCATTAATAACTTATAGACCGTTTTGCATTTGAAAGGTACCTAATTATCTTGATATCCTTTTTTTAAATTTAATTATCTCAGAAGCATAGTTAACTGTAGTAATTGAAATAAAATATATAGTGAGGTTTAGGTGTGGGTAATTATTTTCAATATCCAATTAAATACCTGAATAAATCACGGTTTGGTTTTCTACGGGATATAGCGAGTTTGATGCTCCTTTACCTACCTAACTTTTTAAATTTGTTTAAAACTTCTATTAATAAAGTTTGATTTGCTCTGTTTTAGGACTATCTTTGAATAGGTGTAGGAAATTTCATGTAAGTTTAGTTGCATGTCATTAATTTATGTAAGTAGTCCCAACGTTCTAGATTGTTTCTATCTCCTTTCGAATCATGGGGACGTACGAAATAGTAGCGTGAATAATTTGTTGGAAATATAGCTAAATAAATTTATGACGTGCATAAGTTTTTACATGGAATTGCAAATACCTCGTATTTTTTTACCTATCATGAAATACTGAAAAACAGACAACATAAAGTGTTCTCTATGAAAATGCCAACTTTCACGATTTAAACTCATAATTAAAGATTCTTTTCTAGTTTTTTAAATTGTGCATTTTAAGATGTACTATACAAAGCTTATACGTTCCGATAACAATTACAGTTGTCGTCAGTAGTAATGACAGATTTACAAAATGAAAGTGTCAAATCTAATAAATTAAAAAACACAATGAACGTGCTATACTATAACAATTAGATGCATGAATTTGAAAGTTCACTATTGGATATTATTTTATGATACTAACGATTAATAGTTAGATCTTTATTAGATTAAATGCTATTGAACCGTTTTGAAAGTCACATTTCAGAACGCCGTCTAACGGACCAAGGCTCAAAATGAAAAACACTACAGTCAAAAAATCAATTCAATAAAATTTAATCGCTTTATGATGTAGGGTGTAAAGTTGTCAAAAACTTTGATTTTAAAATGGTACAAGCATTCACAACTATAAAGCTGACGTACCAATTATGAATATAGTCACATCATAACCATTCACAAGTAAAAACCACTTATAGGTGTAGCTAGATCGTTACAAATACAACATAGAATTCATTGTTTTTCGATAATACCTTAAACCTAATTATTACGATACATTGAAAACAGAATGTATACATTTAATCTAATTTTAACTGCACACATTAAATCATTGCAATGCTCTCATAACATAGCGAATTGCTAAAGCATTGACTTCAAGGTCTAGGAAAATGCAGCAAGAACCTAAACATACCAAGCGTAAAAATAAAATTGATTCGTACCATTCCGTGCTTTTTTAGTTACAAGATGCAAAAACCTATGTTATTGTAGATTTGGACGCTTATATATCACAATATATTCTGGTTGTAAACATAGTAAGGAGTTCGGCTTGATAAAATTTGAAAGTTGAATATCAGTAGTACGGGGACACTAGACGCCATCTTGGATTTTCTGGGGAAAACCCACTTTTTCACTTTTTACACGCCCACGTGGGAGACCGCATTTTCCACCCTTATTTTTACTCGCTTACGTGTAGGACGTATTTTTTCACCTCTATTTTTACACACCCACGTGTGAGACCGTATTTTCAACCCTTTCTTTTCGAAGGCCCTTTTTCAACCCTAATTATTTTTACTCGCTTACGTATAGGATGTGTATTTTCACCCCTATTTTTTACACATCCACGTGTAGGACGTGTTTTTCATCCCTATTTTATGACAGCTCATTTTCTCCTAAGACGGCCGTCTTAGGAGAAAATACCTCGACCATAAAAGAGGCGTTTAGATTTATAAACATGCCCTAGGGGCTACGTTAGAGTGTGGTTAGGTCAATACTTCAGACATCCCCCCGAAGACAACCGATTCTACCCGAACATTGACGAGCACGCTTGCGCACAAGACCCAAGGCTAGCTGCGTTCTCGTTTCTCGTGTGTTTCGCTCTTTAAAGTTTAACTGTCATCGAGTGAGCATTACTATAATGTATTCTCCTGTTTATGAGCCAACATCAGCGGACGTTAGAGATTTTACTGACTTGTTAATAAACTATTACAACATAACCGTTCAAGATAATGATGAAAGCGATGACGTAATTGAGCTGAATGTATCTCACATTCAAGATGATGGTGATGGTTCACAGACGAGAAAAAAGAGCGATGACATAGGGGTGCAGGGCAAATCTCAAAATCATGATGATGATGACGAATCACGGTTCAAGAAGAAGAAGAAAACTGATAAAGCATGTTATTAAATGATGTATTGTTGTTTATAATAATAATAATAATAATAGTATATTTTCAAACGTTAAGCTTTCCTTCAATTTTGTTAATAAACTTGTTTTTTTTTCTAACGGTGCTCCACCGTCTTGATTCATGTTTGCAAGTTTACAAGTTTTTTCGCTTTAGCGTGTTTTCGTTTTGCGTGTTTTTTGTGTTGGCGTGTTTTCGTTTGTGTGTTTTCGTATTTACGTGTTTTCGATTTTACGTATTTTCGCATTTGTATGTCTTTGCGTTTGCGTATTTTTTGTGTTAGCGTGTTTTCGTGGTAGCGTTTTTCGTTTGTGTGTTTTTTGTTAGCGTATTTGCGTGTTTTTTTTGTGTTAGTGTGTTTTTCGCGTTTACGTGTTTTCGCGCTCTTGTGTGTGTGTGTGTGTGTGTGTGCGTACGTGCGTGCGTGCGTGCGTGTGTACGTGCGAGCTTGCGTGCGTGTGTACGTGCGTGCGTGCATGCGTGTTTTTCGTTTGATCCTCGTGCTAAAGCAGTGCTAGTCGATTGTACGTAGTTGTAGACACTATTATGTTGACTAAAAGCTATAATTGGAAACGTTGCTTGCTATACCCAGTCCATGGAGTTATGTTTAATTAGCATTTTTTGACAGGTGTATTTATTTAAGATAAGATCAGGCATGCATGTAAAGTAATATAGAGATGAAACTAACTAGCTAATGTGTTTTGCTGCTACACGTATCACAGTATTGAAGATTCTGTTTATGTATTAGGAAACGTACTACAGTCTCGAAACAGAATGCAGATAAAAATTGAAGGAAGTGAATACGGTACAACTTCTGCGAACGAGCTGAAAGATTTGAAGCGTGTGCAGCATTTCCAGAGCCGTGTTGAAACCAGTTAATCTAGGGCTAACCTCAGGTCCATGTAATAATAGTGTCTGATAAAAGCTGTCAGGGTTATTAGCTGCTTTATAGTTTGTTACAATATAATCGTTCAATGTGAAGACGATGAGGTGTTTGTATCTCGAAATCTCGATCATGATAATACTCGCCATGAAATTTCAAATAAAAATTAGATTACGTCACTCTATTTCAGATTAGAAATTTTTAAAAACGTTTAGTTGACATTTTAGTACATGTTTAAATATAAATGATGAGATAATCAGGTTATTGTTTAACGCCTGTTACCCAACCATTCTATTGTGATAAATAAAAAGAGGTTTTTAGTGCTTTAATTGTTTTAATCAAGAGCCCTGTAATAACAAAAATAACCCCATTGTTTTTCTTTTAATCCAGCATGTGTGTTTTTAAAAATCGTGTTACAAATTTATGATTTAGTGTTTTTAAAAAGAAATTATGTTAACCGTTTATATTGGTAATCAATTTTTAGACTATTAAATTAAACAAAGTTATATAATTACACGGTAATTAGCTAAAGTAAAACATGAACAGTGATTTCTTACTACATATTGTTGTGGAATTTAAAACATGTAACTTTCCAAAACTCTTAATATGGTTTTTTATAAAACAATTTGTGTATCCGTATGTACTATAGGAATATTTGTCAAACCGATTTAGTTTAATAGAAAGGTAAATACGATTTACAGTAAGTTCGATAAAGATAAGGTTTGTTTGTATATTTTACACTCTAATTATATGGGGAAATCAATAGGTAGTTTTACACAACCTAGAAAGTTTAATTACACAAGCAATACAAAGCGGTGACTATCACTCGTGAAGTAGTGCCTCAAAACGTTCTTTAAGTACAGAGTTGGTAAGTGTGGTGTTAACCTTTCATTTATTTACAGATTTTTAATTACAGTTATAAAACACATCTAATAATTAAGTTTCTTTAAAAAATATTAAGGCGTACAACATTTTAACAGATGGATGGATATTAAACATATTTCAATGCAGGTAAACTATGTTTTTAATATGCGTTTTAGAAGACAATATTGCTGTTATGTAATTAATTAACTTAATAAAAATTTGTTTCATTAGGAATGTCAGTACTTTTTTATAGTTCACTGAGGATTTTTAATTATAAAATTTACAATAAAAATAAGTGTTCTATAATAAACTTTTACTGTCATTCAAATTCCCCACGCAAGATCAATCCTTAACATAGCTGCTATTTTACATCATTATTAGAAAATACGTTTTCTCGTATAGGTGAAAGATCATCCAATAGCATTTGACCATTTTAAAGCAATAGGACCGATAATTTTAATAATAATATCTTATTAATTATGCAATTTCCAACATTGTATGCGTGTGCATTTGCCTAACCTCCAGGGGCACTGCTATTAATATAGTCAGAAGGACCTTAATACCATCAAAAATAACCCTAAGACCAACCCCAAGTCCAAGACCTAGGTCCAGATCCAACCCCCAGCACCAAGGCCAGTCCCAGCCCTTCACGTTAGCATGTGCAAAAAAGGCTCTAATTAGAGTTGACCTCGAAAAGAAACCATAAGGGTTGAAAATACGCATCCTATACGTGAGCTGTCATAAAATAGGGATGAAAAACACGTCCAACACGTGGATGTGTAAAAAATAGGAGTGAAAATACACATCCTATATGTAAGCGAGTAAAAATAATTAGGGTTGAAAAAGGGCCTTCGAAAAGAAAGGGTTGAAAACACGGTCTCACACGTGGGTGTGTAAAAAATAGGGGTGAAAGACTACGTCCTACACGTAAGCGAGTAAAAATAAGGGTGGAAAATGCGGTCTCCCACGTGGGCGTGTAAAAAGTGGGTTTTCCCCAGAAAATCCAAGATGGCGTCTAGAGTCCCCGTACTACTAATATCGTTGTATAAGTTATTTAACCCACAAAAAATAAGTATATTTAATTAGTATTTTCGTTTAATATTAAACTCTTAAGGTAACTAAAATGTTTATGTATAAAGATTTAATAAAATTTTGGTTCACATTACATCAATTTTTATTCAGGTTTCTAATTAATGGGCTTTAACTATGGTTACATTCTTCCGTTTCTAAAAAAAAGTCCTTATGGTTTCAAACACGTTTCAATAAGTTTTAATTTGTTCTGATGTAATATATACAATTACTTTTGTTATTTCTGAAATGGAATTAACCGTAGTGGTATCCATCGTTTCCAGCATATCCACGATTTTCAGCATAATCATTATTACCTCTGTTCTTATTGTATTCCCTAATACTTCGTGGAATCAACTCATGTTCACCCCATGGTCCACCCCCAGGTCTTTCAAGTTCCTCAGCGGACACTATCCAGCATAAATTTACATACAGTTTTTTAATAACCAAAATGAGATTACAACTTACTGGAAAGTGACATTGGATCCCCATTAGATGCGGCGTCAACAATATCTGCAGGTCCCGGTAAAGGATATGGTGTTGCCAGAACAAATGCAACAGAGATTAAAACTACCGAAACCTAATTTAAGGGTATAGTGTTACTAATTCTAAAAAAGTAATTAGTTTGAATTACCTTTGTTGACTGCATCCTTACTCTCTTGAAACCTAACTAATGTTTTAAAACTTTTACCGAAAATATATATACCGTTCAACATACAATAATGTGTAAAGATGTACTAAACTTACTGTACATAAAATCTCTAATATACTATAATCGTTGTTTTTATACAATTACTTATTTAGCCTTTATTTGCACTATCTATACGGTGTTTTGCTTTGAAATAAATGCAATAAAGTTTAAATGGCTGTAGTTTGTAAAATTGATTTTGTTCCATTTCACAGTGGAATCGATTTAAATTGCATTTTCTCTTTTAAAATATCAATTTTATTACTATTGTGACTGCATGCATGCAGTCCTAATTTTTATTTTTTTGATAGAAACATGTAATATGTGCAACATCTTCAAGGTTTGATATACATTTGCATGATTGATTATCGCAAATAGTCATAATAATATTAACCGTAGTAAATTTTATCAAAATCTTTTTAAAAGTTGTTTAGTAAAATTTATTATTGCTACTTTAGTGTTCCATACAAAAACAAATGATTTGTGTATTACTATTTTGTGTTTATATAGGATTGTCAGCTTAATTGAGAGGCATTGAAAATACGATCATTATATTCTTCTAAAAATTGAGCAAGTTTTAGTCCATCTTTTCAAATAAGAGGTAGGTTAGGGTAGGAACCTTATTATGAAGAAACGCGTGTAACTCTGATTCTGCTTAATCGATCTTTGCAAACTTAATCTTGTTGAAAACAGCTCTTTCCCACTAATGTAAATATAATAATTTCGACACAACCTAGTAAGTAACATGCACGCTAGAGGGCGGTATTTATTTACTTTTTCTTAATATAGCTTTCCTTGGACAATATTAAATAGGAGTATACAGTTCTAATCGTGTATTACAACAGTAGACCAAATTAGCAACAGAATTGCGAAAACCGCATGTCGATATCTTTTTTCTATCCCGAGATATCTTAAGAAATGTGTGAATTTTAAGCATTTTCCTTTGAATATATATTACTCGGGTTTTACTAACGAATTTTAACTTCAAAAATTAATTTCCTATATATATATATATATATATATATATATATATATATATATATATATTGTGATGGCTATATATCTTAAAGTATAACTGTATATCTTTTAATAGGGGATAGGATTCTATTTAATTATTTGTAATATTCATTATATTTATTATGCACCGTACTAGCTCATAAATATCAAATGGGGATAGAGTTCAATTTGATTTGTTGGAAAATATAAATAAATATAATTTACATTTTAATACCTATTTAATTTTTTTTTATATGAATTGAATTGCATTCAGAAGTACAAATGGAATTATGAAATGGTTCTTTATTATATAAATTCCACGTTATATTAAATATCTTGTATGTGAAATAAAACTTACTAAAGTTTGCACAATAACAAAACTGTCAAAATTGTTAAATGGTAACTTCCTAAAAATGTGATCTTAATAATTTTGTAATTGAAATTAAAATGTTGAAAGAAAACTAAAATTTTAATTGTTTTACAGATGTTTATACCGCTATTGCATAAACATTTACACCTATACATGAACTATAAATGCAGGAAATCACACAAATAATGAATACAAATTGAAGGGTTATGATAAAAATTGATTCACATGTGCATCGGCATGATTTCAAAAGGATGTGTTCATTCAGCTGGTTCCATTTACAAACGTAGGCTCCTTCCAGTCTGTGATCGATGTTATTGATCTGTTCCACTTGCTGCTGCAGTACTTCCAAAAATTCATCAATGTCCCTCGGATAAATTGTTGCTTTTGTTGTGGTAATCGTGCTTAAATTTGCTTATATGTCTTCACTCAAGCGCTGAATTATTTATTATAGTTTAACTGTTGTTTTAAAATGTTTCAATAATATTCGGTTTAAATATTATTTAAGGTTGTAAAATTTTTATATAAATTCACTTTTCTTTATAGCACCCGATATGGAATATCGTTTATTAATATGTCGCACCAGGAAATAAACATCAATTCGGAGAAATTGAATAATTTTTATTTACGACAACATAACCAAAAACAATTACAACAACCGAACTTTTAAAAAACGTTAAACTTAAATCGTAACAAACTTAAACTTAGATCGTAACAAACTTTACGAATATGGAAATTTATCGGTAATCTAACTTTATTTAAGATTGTATGTTAACAACAATTGTTTCTGAACTCTCGTCTCTTCAATAAACTCGTATCAAAATTTACGAAAATAAACGTGGTTTTAAACTTATGTGTTAACAGAAAAAACAACACTTTGACCTTTGTCATAAAAATTTAAACTTTGAGAAACAAATGGAAGAGAGAGAGCTGTTCAGGAACAATTCCTTATATACTCTCCTGTTAGCTACAAAAATTTCAATTTTTTTTTAAGAATACAAACAAAATAACCAAGTCTGTGATTGGTTTAAATAAATTTGAAAACCTATCTAAAATATAAATTATGCCATAACTTTCTTAATATGCTACTGATTTAAATTTTAAAAACGGAAATGAAATCTGTGCATGATTCCGCATAAAATGATACCTCACTTGATATATGTCTGTTAAAAAATGTACGATTTGACTTATCCTAAACTAAATTCGTTTATATCTAAAAAATCGTACTTTCTACACTTAAACTAAACCAAAGACATATTCGTGATCTGCACGAAAATTTGAATTAGAAAACATTTATTTCAACTGCAATATCTTAAATTTAAAGGAAAATTCTTTTTCACATAGGAAATTTGTGTAGTTAACCCCATTTTCATAAATTTATGTTCAAATGACTTGTACAAAGTAAATTACTGCATGGAAATGAGGAAAACCTCCTATTAATCACATTAACAATTTATTCTAAGCTCAACTTATTCTATAAAACTATAAATTTGCAAAAATTTAAAACTTAACCTAGCTTAATTTAAATGTTCATATAATTTGCATATCTAACGTTCATTTTAATCAAAATGTTACTCTCACAACTTATAAAATCTGTTTTTAATATTCTCAATGTTCACTTTTATTGTAGCGTTTAAATTTTTGTCACTTTAACAATCCATATTGTTAAACACATTTCTTTAAAAATCTAACACAAAAATGTATCTGCATGTAAATATCCATATGTTAAATTGTTGTTTAAATTGTGCTTAATGTTTACTATGCACTACTTTTTCTTTTGCACTTATCTTTTCATGTCCGTACCGTAACCCTTTCTCAAATTTTCAAATCTTTCCTGCATTTTACCTGACTTAAAATAAGTTCCTAATATAATCATAACTCTAAACTGTGTGCTAAACATCTGTAAAATACCCAAATGCCAAAATACTTTCTGTGAACTGTAAATTTAATGAAACATTTTCTACGAACTTAATCGTACTTACAAATATAACTTTATTTAACCTTCCTGACATGTTTCTTACATAGCACAATGCTTTTTATAAATGAACCAACTTGTGCAAATCTTATTAAGCCTGTTTCATCAAAACAAATCACTTTCTTTCAATCGTTTACCAAAATACTTCAAATAAATGCAGTGTAAATATACCGTAATTGATCTCAAATTGTTCAATATAAGAATTACAAGCTTATACTCCCAATTCCTTGTTTTAATCTTATATCTAACCATCTCAATACAAATATATATATATATATATATATATATATATATATATATATATATATGTGTATGTGTAGTGTGTATGTATGTGTATGTGTATGTGTATGTGTAGTGTATGTGTACGTGTACGTACGTGTACGTGTACGTGTACGTGTACGTGTACGTGTACGTGTACGTGTACGTGTACGTGTACGTGTACGTGTACGTACGTGTACGTGTACGTGTACGTGTACGTGTACGTGTACGTGTACGTGTACGTGTACGTGTACGTGTACGTGTACGTGTACGTGTACGTGTACGTGTACGTGTACGTGTACGTGTACGTGTACGTGTACGTGTACGTGTACGTACGTGTACGTGTACGTGTACGTGTACGTGTACGTACTGTACGTGTACGTGTACGTGTCGTGTCGTGTCGTGTCGTGTCGTGTGTGTGTGTGTACGCGCACACGCGCAACGCGCAACGCCCGCACGCGCACGCGCACGCGCACACGCAAACACCACACACGCACACGCTCACGACACGCGCACACGCGAACACGCGACACGCACACGCTCAGCACGCCACGCGCACGCGCACGCACGCGCACGCGCACCGCACGCACGCGCACACTCAGCGCGCAGCGCACGCGCCGCACACGCACACACGACACTACACGACACACACGCACACACACACACACACGCACACACGCACACGCTATATATATATTTATACAGGGTGTTTCTAAATTTATGCCTTTTTTCGAGATTGAGTTTTGTGAAATAAAAATGTTACTTAAAATCCTTGTTTATTTAAAAACATTTCTTAATCTTAAATTTTGTCCTAGGACCAATAGATTGGAGGAAAAAGAATAAAATACAATACCATGATTTTTATTCTTTATTAAATTATAAACTACGCACTGAGAGTGTAAAACAGTAAAGATGGAAAATGTAAGAATAACAAATGATGGAAATTGTATTTTATTTTTTTCTCCGAATCTCTTGGTTCTCGGAGAAAACTTTAAGATTAAGAAATGTTTTTAAATAAACAGAGATTTTAAGTAATATTTTTATATCACAAAACTCAATCTCAAAAAAAATATTTGACATTAAATAAAGAGTTGTCAATTACAAAATTTCAAGTTTCCATATTTACTTAAATTTGAGAAAAAAAATAAATACTCAATTTTCCTCAGCAACTTTTAGGGGCGATATCTCGGAAGGGGGGGCATAGGAAATTTTGTTATAGGAAAGGCCCATCATAATTTCATACGGGCAATCACCTCCTGAATTTTTCGCATGAATTCAGAAACACCCTTATATATATATATATATATATATATATATATATATCTATGTTGTCTCGAGTAGTGGGCCTAGTTGCAAAAACAATTCGTCCCCAGAGATGGATGTCTGAGACAGTCAAGCCTGGTGACCTGGCTGGTCAAAAAATAGGCTTCCACGTCCTATCCATCTATCAGGGTATGCATCATCTAAAAAATCTCTAACTTCTCTGGAGAAATGCGCCGGACACCCATCGTTCTGGTGCAACGTGGACTTACAAATTGCTAGAGGTATATCTTCTAGGAGAAGAGGCAATTCATCCCTTAAAAAATGTGATGCGTTCTGCATTAATTGAGTTATCGAAAATAAAGGGTCCAATTATCTGACCCTCTAAGATACCACACCATACACTTACTGACCATCGGCCCTGATGTTGAACCTGTTCCATTCAGAGTGTATTATTCTGTGATCAATAGTGCATGTTGTGACGGTTTATCATTTCTAAATGTAGCTTCGTCTGACCACAAAATACTTGACAGCAATTGAGGGTCGTCGCATATCATATCAAGAAACCAGTTGCAATAATCCAACCTTCTATAGTAATCGCGATCATTCAATCTTTGATGCAGTACTACATGATATGAATGTAACTGCAAGAAATATAACGTCCTAATAAATATTTTTCCAGAACTATAAAATAAATAAATTAATATGTTACAATATAATCATGCCAACAAACATTATTGTGTAGGTATATTTTGTTTAGGAAACATACGCTATGCAGATGAAAAGGTATCTCTCTTAATTTTACATCCAATGAATTTACCTGCGTTCTGTCAAAATAGGTTGAACGGTGGTTCTGCTTATTCGCAAGCCTCTAGAGATTGCTTTGACACCTAAATGGGGGTTAAATTGCACATATGACAAACCATTTATTGTGTTTGCCTCTGAGCGACCTCTTCCGCGTCTTCTATAAACAGGAAGATTTACATTTCACGTCGTTCATAAACGGTGTAGGAGTCGATGAAAAACACTCCTATCGGGATAACGTTTGAAATTGAAAATTGAAATTATAATCGATATCATTATTTATAGTGAAATGAAAGTAAATTTCTAGTAAATTGTTAAATATAGTAATCTATATTCAAATCAAAATGGTTAAAACTTACACATTTCTTAAGATATCTCAGGATAGGGAAAAGATATCGACATGCGGTTTTCGCCATTCTGTTGCAAATTTAGTCTGCTTTTGTAAACCATGATTAAAACTGCATACCCCTATTTAACATTTTCCAAAGAAAACTAGATTAAAAAAATAAGTAAACACCGCCCTCTAGCGTACATGTTACTTACTGGGTTGTGCCGAAATACACAAAACCTTGGCCAGATGAAACTTTCGAAACGATAGTCAAAAATATGCTAATCCAGACGTATAAATAAATATCAGGAGATGCCATTTTTGATTTATTAATTGCTTTGTAATGAATGGCTTATTGCATATAATGATCTTTTTTCATCGGCTTCTTTTACAGCGGCTTTTTCAACTCTCTGCTTTCTCGATCCATCTAATTTTATCATTTTCTGTTTTTCTAGCAGATTTTCATATATGCTTTTTTAATGTCTCTTTTTTAACCGGCGTTTTCAACCTCTAGCTTTTCGTACCGTCCCCATCTTTTATCATATTCTTTTTTAGACAATATTTTCATCTTCATCTTGAAGTGTTGGACCGACCTCTCAGATATGCAACTAACTTAAGATGAATATCCAAATTCGATTACAACTCCAGTTACTCCTGCTTCTTGGAAATTACCAATTTTATTGATTATACAATTATAATTTAAAACTTAGTCACATCTTCATATTTTGGTACAAATTAAAGGTTGTCCGTTAAATTGGTTAACAAAGACACCTACGATGCCTTGGAAATTTCCTATTTCTTGATTACAGCAACATCTATTGATATAATTTAAAACTTGGGTATAGCGCCATTAGCGTTCATTATCACAACGACGACCAATTGATTTTTACAGTATTGGTTTGTCGTTAGAAACTAAACAAAGAAGTTGTTACTGTGTAAAAAGTTTAATGTTAGTAACTAATCAAAAAAATTATCTGGTTTTTTAAATTACATATTCAACTTATTTATTTCTCTACACGTTTCAATACATGTATCATTATCGAGAAAAAATATATAAGAAGAATAAGTTGTTATAGTAATAAATCATTAAGGCAAAACAGCAAACTTGTAATTATAATTCTATATTTAAAATATCTGTTAAAGGTGAGCCTATAAGATCAACCTGTTCGTTCATTAAGGGCACTTTCTGTTTACGTCAATAAATCTAGAATCCTTCCAAAACATCTAATTTGATTTTTTATTACAAAAATCTAAAAATTTAACGTTTTTGACTGAAGTCATATGGTGATTATTTACTATTAAATGTTTGATTGTCTGTGTCTTTATATTTGTAACATCTAATGTTCTTTGTATCTAATATCAAAGCTACTAAATGTTTGTCCAGTCCAATATACACAGAAATAGGGAATGTGTAGTTCAATATACAAATACCCGACTTCATAACGTCGTTGATTGAACCTTTGGTATTAAAGAAACATTTAAGAACATTGGTATTAGTTTTAGAAGCCACTTTGTACTTCTTGTTCTTCTTTTTAATTTGTGAGCTACTTTTGCTATTTTCCAAAAATTTGAAATTGGTACGTATATATTTATTATCTGTCGATTCTGTGTTAATTGTGTAAATATTTTTGATAGATAATTTGTACTCTTGATTTTTTAACTAAAGTGTGGTTCTTTGTATTAATTTTTATGTTTAAATCTAGAAGATTAATGGCTCTATTTGGTTTTCTGTCTAATGTAAATTTTATGATAGGATATAAATTGTTACTATTAAGTAAGAACATGCTAAAATATCATCAACATCACGAAACTAATTTACAATCTTATTAGAAATATTTAATTCAAAACTTTGATCTTTCAAATTATCCATAAAGGAAGTAAAAAAATACGACTGTCCAAAGGTAAACCATTTTTTTTGCAGATAAATCTTATTATTGAATGTGAAATAAGAGCTCAAATACTAGAATTAATTCCAATTAGCATTATTATTAATTAAAAAAAGATTTAATAAATCCATATGTTCATGAGGGGGTATTTTAGAAGACACACCAGTAACATCAAAACCTACAAGCCTATTATGTTCTTGTGATAATATGTTTTGTAGTTTCTTAATTAGTTCTAACAAATTCTTGAAAGTATGTTTTGATTTGTACTTGTTACTATGTAGTTAAGTTTTTGTTTGGTAATTCAAATACACCTCACTTTAGTTAAAAGAAATGGCACAAATTATCTATTAAAACATTTGCCCAGTTAACACAGAACGGACAGAAAATAAATAGGTGTGTATCAATTTCATATTTTGGTAAAACACATGAAAAAGTACAAGATGTACGCAGTAGCTTTCAAACCAATACCAATGTTCTTAAATGTTTATTGAATGCTAACGACAGATTCAAGTTGAGTATTTATAAATTGAACTTTCTGTAATTCTCTTTATATTGGATAAACACTTAGGAACCTTAATATTAGATACAAAAGAACACATTAGATGTTACATATAAAAATACACAGACGAAAAAAATTATGCCAAATATTTAACAGTAAATGGTCACCATATGACTTTACAAACCAATATTAAATTGTGTGTGTGCGTGTGTATGTCTGTGTGTGTGCGTGTGTGTGTGTGTG
>JARFJB010001603.1:2437500-2477500 GCA_036346205.1 Vesta saturnalis | reverse complement strand
GGTAGTGCAGAGTGGCACCGTCTTACTGCAGCCGTATATTCTGTGGTTCCTCATTACTAAGCAGATGAAGGAGGTTATGCAAAACTTCTTGAAGCAATTGAAAGTAGATACGATCAGTCAGAGGAGTATTAAAAAATACGGTCCAATAATGGGCAATGGTTCATGTTATGGCCATTTACAGCACCATTGTTTGTAAACGTAGCATCGTCAGAAAACATAATATAAGATAAAAGGTTTGGATTAATCTCAAGTTGTCACGTGGCCGTGATTTCATCAAATATTTGCTGTTAATTCCGAAAGTATAACTTATTTGTTAATACCGTATGTCTGAAATGTAGTATAAATGCACGCAATTGAACTTGATAACACATAAATTCTTTGGGAAGCTTTTCGATTGTAGCGTTTTATTTTGTCTTTCAGGTATTTGGAATGTTTTCGAATTTCTACAAATAGTAAGCGCCTTTAGAATCTTTTTTTTTTGAGAACAAAATAAAGTTTCGGTTGTTTATGAAATTTAGATGGAAGTTTAAACTAAGATTAATTAATTAGTTCCTTTGTAAATAATAGTTATTTTCCTTATTGTGAGTTTTAGAAATTTTCGTTTGTTGAAAGGGAAATTACGTTTTATAAAATTAAATTGAGTATAAATTATTACTTTGTGTAGAGCATCGTTTGCAAATTTAACTGTAGCTGTCAAACTGTCGCCTTTTCTTTTCGAGAAGATTTTGGTCTTAAACAAAGAGTTTGGCTTTTAGGTAGGAGACATTAAGGTCTAGCGTTGCTAAGAAATCTTTAGCTTACAGGATATCGGTTACATAGATAAGGCCCGCGGTTACGAAGTGTATTTTTTGGTGAGGCGTTATCTGGTTACCACTACGGCAACGAGTGAGCTACCGTGGGACGATACATAATCCGTGTTGAAAGAACTTCTGTTAGTAGGGGCGTCAACCTCAAACAACTCTCGCAGAGATCATATTAAGTCGTTCAACCATCTCTATATTAATTTATGGTTAAGTGCAGTTTGTCCAAAGGGATTTTCTCGAAAATCCAAGACGGTGTTTAGTGTTACCTTACCTAGTGCTTTCACTGTTCTTTGGAGTAGTTATCGCTTTTATGTAGAAGAAATCAAACGTTCGTTCCTAAATACCAAACAGTTATTACACAGTTCTCCGTTAACGAATTACTCGCTGTAAATAGTTAAGCTTTCGTGTATAGTTAAAGAAGAATGCTAAATATCAAACAAAACTTGTATATTGTAGACTAAAACTAACAAATAACGTGTGAATAACTGTAGTCTACCGTACAACTCTTTGAGATAGAAATCTACCGCAAGTAGGTACTTTGCATCAACGAGGGAGAGTCATCGAGCGTAGTTACGACATCAATCATATCACCGACGTTTCCGCAGAGATCATCTTCTGAGGTTTCCACTAGGTGTTTGTGTAACAAACGGGCTGCTCCCAAGTTAAGGTAAACATTTCCGTGCATGTCTTTTTGCTGTGGTTGACAAATTTTAATAAATTTTGGTGTGTATTTTATTATTTTGTTGTATATACTATCGGCTTAACACGCTGTCTTTCTCATGGTCCTTTACCGTTTAAATTTTACTGCAAGCGTATTCATCCGTATTGCAATCCAAATGTATGTAAGTGTTTTTTACTATTTGTTATACTGAAGAATCGCATCTAAATTATGTGTCAAATGCGTTACAAGGAGGACGCAATTGATTTGTCAGAACTATTTGTTATTTTGGTATATCAATCAGATTTACAATAAATTTTAGTAAAGGTCAACATTAGCTAGTATCATCGCCTTTCAGATAAACTAGGTGATTGAACTTGCATAGAAAGCAATTAATGTAGTAACTGTGGTGACACCTTAATGGTTTTATTTATTTATATTACATTTCTTTAGATTAATGTACTTGTGTGTTTTGAATTGTAAACCCATTTCTTATACAGCATCTCATTTACACGCGTTTTAAGTGTTTTTTTTATGAGACTGAATCACTGAAATTAACCTCAATATTTTTGTGTTTGTTTAAAGTAACGTAATTACGTTGAAAAGCTTTATCTATTGATTATTGAACTGTAACGTAACTTTTAATGGTTGACGAGTTAATGCCTTACTTTTATGAATTTGATCGTATTTTAATGCGGGCGAGGTATATAATTTCAGGTGGTTGTAAACCGAATTGAGGTAAGTTCTATTTTTTTTTGAAGTGAAAGGTCGCTAAAGATTCAGAATTCTTGAGGGAAATAGCGTGACAAAATTATTATTTTCTTGATCAGATTAGTGATTGATTTTTTGGGGCACGTAATTATTTTAGAGAAGTGTGTGAGAATATTTGTAGCCTTTCAGGTATAGCGAAGAACTGCTGGTCCCAGGACCACCTGCGATTATGTTCAGGTAAGCGAGTTATTTGAGTATTTATGCGAGCTGTGAACTGGCGTAATTAGGCAGTTCAACCCCTATTGTGTCATTTCAAATACACTGGCGCCCTTTCTGGTTTTATGTCAATTTCAACCCCTATTTAGACTTATTTATGGTAAGCTATTGAGCGCAAAATCTAGTACACAGAACCCACCCCGACCACTGAGTAGTCGATCAAAATCCAATTTTACCTGTTATTACGTTTTACTGCCAATTTATACCGTAACTTGGTATATTGAACGTGGGCCGATGGCATAACACTGTTGATGTTATACAAAGTGTTTTTACAGCGACTATAATTTGTTCGACCTTCGCAGGACCAAGATAAGTACGTAAAGGCGTGTTTACACTTTATTTCCCTTAATTTCAGTAGTAGACGTGCCATTTGACGCATGTTCTGACGAATTATTTCTATTTGGTTTGAGCCATACTTTTCAAATTGCATTGCATCTCTTAATTTTGATCGTATTTCAGAGACAAAGTGTTCAGTAAATTTCTTTCCAAATGCATCATTTAAAATTGCATTACTTTCTGCTATAATATGCTTTGATTTATTATAATTATTTATATATATACATATATATATATATATATATATATATATATATATATATATATTCTAAATGCAATTTGGGTTACGTATCATTACGGCGTTATATATTGTAATTTCTAAATATTTATTATCTACGTGAGCTATTCTTAAAGGTGACAGTTTCAAAGATTTTGTTAAAAATTGAATTAATTTACTCTCCGCATTCTAACTTTGTCATTTTGGGAATATTTATCAAGCATACTTCCGGTAGTTGATTCGATTTTGAGCATTGCTTTTACGTGAGGCCATAACACTGCGAGTGTATTCTCATCTACCACAATTAGTTTACAATATACAGGGGGTCCCAACGATTTGGGGGTGAAAGATTACGCCTATACTGTTGATTTAATAAAAAATCTTATAACAGATTATTATAGTGAACAACGAAGAGCATCTTGTAAAAATATTTTTGTATATACAGGGTGTCCCATTTTTGAGTACAACACTAAACTTGTGTTTCTTTTAACGGAATACCCTATATATTTTTATAGATCTGAATTCTCTGTTAAATGCTGAGCAAAATGATATAAGGTACTATGGGTCTACGACTAACGGTTTCCAAGCTATTGACATTTCTACGTAAAAAAATTAGTCAATTAAGTAGGCCCCTATTCCGCCATCTTGAAAGATAACGGAATGAAGTTTGGGGATTTGTTTTTCCAACCTGTCTAGTTTTAACTTTTACATTCAGATTGCAGACTTTTCTTTGCATACAAAGGGTGGTGTATTTTGCTCAATGTTACTTTTCTCATTTTTTTTTTAAATGGCACAACCTATATTTTATTATAGATTTGAATAGTATTTTTACGAGCTTTCAATAGATACTCACTTTTTACTACCTATTCCTAAGTGTTTCTGAATTATTTAGTGATAAAGTTGAAAATTGTAAACATTTTTTATTTTTAAAATACTTATCTTTTTTGGGGTTTTTTAATGGTGTACTTTAAATTATACAATCTAAACGTTTCGATAACACTTACAGTTATCTTCGTCAGTAGTAATGTTTGTTAAAAATTGTTAAAGATGTAGTAAACAATTTTGTTAAATTTGAAAAATTAAAACATAAACATAAGCCTGCTATTAATATAACAGTTTGAGAAACGTATAAAGCCAACTATAAAATTTTAGTAAAGAATAACTAGGTCATAAAAATTAAATATTGTTAAAATTGAGGCAGTTTAACAATACACCCTGTATACGTTTATGTGCTTAATATTAATTATTTTCCCTTATCGTAGTATCTTAATCTTCAATTAAGGTCATCTACAGTGAGATTTTATTTATTCACTAACCTGCTAGTTTTAATAGTACTTTATTATACGAGAATGAGGCATTAGAACATCGAGTGAAGATGTTGACTTCCCTTTATCGTCATGTGTGATATTCTATTTATTTTGCTCTAATATACGCAAATAATTAAGTATTTAGAATTGTAAAATATTTCATAAATGTCAAAATTTAACGTAAAAGTGTCTATGGTAGTTTGGATTACATAACAGAATTGATAATAGTGGAGGAGATGGTCCGAATACGTGCTACGGTCTAATTACGGGTTAGGCATTTATAATGACGGATCAATGGTGCTAACTGACGGAAACTGCATGAACTACTTCGCATTCCTTAAGAAGAGTGTTGTACATCGTGACACGCCAGTTGCCATCTTGTTGTTGGTTGTGGGAAGATTATCTGCATTTCGTGTTTTTAAAACTTTTCAAAGGCAATCGTATTAATTTTATTTTTAATAAAAATAATTTTGACGGTGTTAATTGAAATCAGTAGTTGTTATGATTGATTATTAAAATTACGAATTATAATACTAACATTAAAATTAATCTTTATTAGTGATGCCAAACATAACGGTTAAATTTTTAGTACAATGTATCTAATATGGGCTACCATCAATGGTGTAAATTCAGGCTAGTAACCCATATTTAGACCACCGCTAGAAAATCGTTTTTAGTAAATGAGTTTGGATTTATTCTGTATTTCAGATGCCACGCTTAAAACCAAAATACATTTCTGCTGGGAAACAATGGAAGGAGGAAGACATGCAAAAGGCTATTGTGGCTAGAAGGGAGAAAAAGTAGGAACTCGAAACAATTTTATGTTCCAAGAACAATGCTGTTTAAAATGACTCACGCGCACTCTACAAGAATTCACGCGCACAAAATTAGGAAGAAACCTGTTCTTGGGGACGAACTTGAGAAATTATTAGTAAAATATATTCTGGAGATGGAGAAGAAATTTTATGGATTGACTCGGCATCTATTTACTTCATCTGCAGCAGGCAGATCATGACTTGGTATTTTCCTGGAAAAACAGTGATGCTCTGTCAATTCGTAGACCCTGTGGCACATCGTTTGTGAGAGCACTAGGCTTTAACAAAGAAAGTGTAGTTTTTTCAAATTTTGGAAGCACTGCATTGTTACACCCCGCTTCAAAATAAGGTTAGTGAAGTTATTTCAAGGAAGGGGGAAATGCAGATAGCAACGATAACAGCAACAGAAAGAGGAGGTAATTTTATTCCTCCCATGCTTATCTCTCCGAGAACCAATATGAGCAACCTTTTAATGAAAGGTTGTCCGTCAGGAGCTATTGGTGCAGAACATCCATCCGGGTGGGTTCAGGTGTACCTGTTTACCAAGTGGTTATTTCATTTCTAGGAACATGCCAAACCCTCTGCCACGTCTCCTGTATTTCTAATGTTGGATGGACACTACAGCCATACAAGAAACATTGATGTCATTGATGTGGCTCGAAGAACCACGTGACTATTGTCGCTTCCTCCTCACTCCACACACAAATTACAGACCCTGGATAAAACTTTCATGGGGCCCTTCAAAACATCTATACTGAGGAAATGAGGCTGTACACGAAAACCACAGCAACCCCCGTCACTGTGTACGAAGTTGCAGAGCTGCAAAAAAAACATTTGAAGGTACAAACAGGGGAAATAGCCATCAATGGTTCCGAAACAACTGGAATTTACCCCTTAAATAAGAATGTTTTTCTGAGGCAGATTAAATTGCTGCTCAAGCAACAGCTTCCTAATCATGCAACTAAGCTTCTCAGGACTCATCAAATTCTCAAGAATCATCTATTTGGTAATCCGCTCCACTACCAGAACTATCTATTTGCTCATCTCCTCCACTAGCAGGACCTTCTACTTCCTCATCTGCTCCCCTACCAGGACCATCATCTGCTTCATCTTCATCCTATGGTAAAGTTCCTGCATCTCCTGCCACTGTAGGCTTAATTTCGCATACCCCTTGTACCTCGGCATGTCGAACACGCAAATCACTTGAAGCAAAAGTTATCGTATCTTCTTACAAAGTTGACTTTTCTACGTAATTGAATAAAAAACAGCACAATCAAAAAACAAGGAGTGCAGGAAGAGTTTGGTATCCAAGCGGTGTAAGAAGACAACCACGAAGGAGAAAAAGGATAATGAGAGCTAAATGAGAGCTCTGAATCAGAAATTGATGATTCCCTTTCCAATGAAAGTTGATATTTCTGTGGGGAAATCGAATCCGATAATACTTGTAAAGGGGAGTTATGGGTGCAATGCCTCGTCTGATTTAAGTGGGCACACACTGAATGTGCCGATGCTGAGAAGGAGAAATATATTTCTGACTTTTGTAAATAAAAATGACATTTTAGGCAGTAAAGTATTGTAATTTATGTATATTTTTATCATGTGTTTTTAGTATTGTTAGGAACGATGTATTGTGTTAATATAACTTTTATTTAGAAATTCTTTGATGTAGCCACGTATCTTAAAGCACCACAATGTGCACATTTCTAATAAAATATAATCTGAATAAAAATTAACTGTTGTATGTTTGTGCAAAACTCTTACCATACCCAATTAATCTGTTTTTTCTACCTCTAACATAAAACAAACTCTTTTTGGATTGCCAATTGTTCCAAATATAGTTAATAATTAAAATGGTAGCTCATAGTTGGACCATCTACTCTATATTATGTTCGAGGACAATAAGGGACATTTCAACGGACGCTTTCAGACGTTAATCCGAGTTTATACCTATAGACTATTTTATCGCAATCCACCCCTTTTTAAATTGCGATATTTTTTAAATTCTCTTCAGAGAAAGAGTGCCAAGACCTGACGGTCGGTAACTATGACATTTTGTTTTAATAAAAATACATTTCAATTATTTTATTTAATTATCGCATTTTTAAGATAAAATCATGCCCGAGTAAGAAAATCCGAGAAAGAATATGAAATATGCGGAAAATAGATAGCTTCCAAAAGCGCAGTTGGTATAACGAAAAAATTGCGTTAGCACATTTTGCAGAGAAATCTGACAGACTAAAATCATTGTAGCTTTGGGCGCACTGTTCTACGTTGAAAGCCACAATTTTCGTAAAGGATAACATCGAAATTTCCATGTAAGTAATTTACTTTAGCAACCTAGACCGGTAACACTAATCTTAAGATTAGTGTTCTAGGCCACTCATAATATTTATATCCTTCTAACTACTGCAACATAAAGAGGCATTTAGCGATGTGTATATTTATGTCATTTGATATTTGTTTGTTAATTCTATTAACATGGTACAGGACGTTAAGGGAAGGTCGACTGCTGAGGCGGACGTTAAACCGTACGATTTCGATATGAGTTTTCTTAAGAAGTTCACTACTGTTCAAAATTGTCGCACCACTCACAGTTTAGGGAATATTCTGCGATTATAAGTAATATATAAAACGTAGGAGGCGTATGTTCACAAAAAAAAGTATATTACAAACCGTGCAAGGAAGAGCTTCATTATAGCCGAGCGTTGGTTAAAACGCGATGCAGTAATGAAGCCTTCATGAAAGGTTTTTATACTCTTTTATTCCCAATCATCCATTGTTAAAAATATCAATTTACTAAACATTCTGAATAGTAAATATCCTGATGTAACAGATATCAAGCAAAGTAAGCTGGGCGTGAAAATAAATATATAAAGTTATAATTGTCAAATTGCAAAAAAGTTGGTTTTGTCAAAAACAAAAAAACAAAAAAAAAAGCTAATAATGTCGCGACCTGTTACTCCTAACTGCATACGAGTTAGGAACGATTCTTCATGCTTTTTTTAGTTAGTTAGATTTTAAGTTTGTTGTACGTCCGTTGATTAATAAAGAATATCAAATAACAACTCATAATTTAATTAATTGTTATGATTATGAGGTTCATGATAGTTATGCAACCCTCACCACAGGTAAGTAATAATTTTCGGGGTATGTAATAATTATTCCTGGCTAGTTTGATTATTCTCGGCTAATTGCAGTAATAATCTAGTTCCCAGCTGTTGTGATGTCATGTTTAATAACAATGCAGTATTGAAATCTAATTTTGTTGAATCGTGATTTTTGGAGGTGAACTTAAGTTTGCTATGTAATGAGAATTTGCATGCGATAAGCGTATTTTAGGTCCAATGTTAGATCATCATAAGGTTACTGGTTCTCACTCCAGGAGACGGGCCGGGTAGAAAAAGTGCGATGAATACAAGGAATTACAGTTTTCTCCGCCAAAATGCTTTGAGAAATCGGACAGCAACAAGTTCATAATTGAGTTGGAGACCCTTAGAAATGTCCAAATATGTGCTCTTACAATAAGAAGACTGCGGGAGCCAGATTTGATCAGTAGAAGGCACATAAAAGCACCAGCACTCACCAAGGCTCACAAGGTAGCTTGTTTACGATTTGCATGCTCACATAAAATTGGACCATCGATCATAGAAGGTAAATCTATATTATCTGATGAAACAAAAATAAGTCTGAGATCTTCAAATGGGTATCGAATGCATAATTCTATGTAGGGAAATATTCTCCAGGAGCATGCAAGGTAACGCGCGATCGCCCGTGGCAAGTGTTTGTGTTGGATACCGTAAGTTATTAAATGGCCAACGCGAAGCCCATTGAACATCTATGGGGCACCATTGAAAGAGCAGTGAGACGACATTTGATAGCTTTCCACAACCTACAGCAGCTGGAACATATTGCTTAACATGAGTGAGAAAATATTCCTCAAAATCATATTAGAAATATGCCACGGCGGATTCAGGCTGTTATCCGAGACAGAAGTGGGAACACAACCTACTAGGGATCATCTAACATCATTTTATTTCTTTGCTTTCCTTTGGTTCCTTGTTAATTAAAATACGTTTTCCCATCCCGACAGGTTTTTTTCTCAAATTAGTCCAAAAATAAATCCGAAATCATGCAAACTGTTTAGCGTTGCCTTTTTTAATGTTGCTGTAAAGAAACAACAGTTAATATTTTGGCTTTATGCTAAGATTTATGAATGGTGCGGTTTATTTGTTAAGTGTAACTTAAAAGCTGAATACCTAAAAGTTCTGCAACCCACCATACTATAAAGCATTGTAAATCATTTATTACATTTTCGAACTTATGTATCTGGGTGTATCCTCAGCTCTCGCGTTCACGCACACACAGGTCTTTGTTGATTTCGCACCACTTTATCTAGAATCAAACAGCTGATCTATAATATACAAAAAGGCTTGCCTTATGACTTACATTAACACCGGGACTTTTGAGTTAATAGTTAATTATCGTTCTAGAAGGGTTTGCTCAGTTTGACCACATTATATCAATAAATAGGTATAATATTATATATCAACTTCTAAAACATAAAAATTAAGAAAATAATTCTTCTCTGAGCATTAAGATTGTAGCAATTATTAATAAAGAAGCAATGTTTTAATAATTTTCGAAATATTTGATTAAGTGAAACGTAAAAGCTGAACACCTAAGAGTTCTCCAACCTACACTACGATAAGCAATGCAGATCATTTATTACATTACTAAGTTCCCCCGTTCACGCTCATACAGAGCTTTTGCTCATTCGGCACTACTTTATCTACAATTAATTATTTATTAATAATAACTACTTTAAACCAACCTGTTTCCCGAGGGACCAAAATAAATCGTGTCACTGTATATATATATATATATATATATATATATATATATATATATATATAACTATAGAAATTGGTTTAGTGAACGCACAGAAGTTCAATTTAATAATCATTAATTGTATTTTATTTAAAATTAACTTTTAAAGTACATACAGTAAAAGATTAACTCGAGTGGGACTTGAACCCACGACCTCCACTTTGCTAGAGTGGGGCTCTTCCAACTGAGCTATCGAGGAGGCAAGTCACAATCGATCCAAGCTTGAACTGTATGTATTTCCCTAGTTGCGATGTATTATAATTTTTATACACAGAGTGAAGGATCACTGTCAAATTTTTGTGAATATCATGTGAGCCCGCAATTCGCTAAGGTTTCGCACATGACAACACGTGACTGATTGTTAATTTTTATTTGCTGTATGCAACAGTAATAGCTAACTAAAAGAAATTGGTTTAGTGAACGCACAGAAGTTCAATTTAATAATCATTAATTGTATTTTATTTAAAATTAACTTTCAAAGTACATACAGTAAAAGATTAACTCGAGTGGGTCTTGAACCCACGACCTCCACTTTGCTAGAGTGGGGCTCTTCCATCTGAGCTATCGAGGATATATACATATCTACTTCACAACGTTGATAATGTCAGGTTTACCGATAAATAAGCTAACCAAAGTCTTCAGTGTTTTCTTGTAACATTTTTTGAACGCTGTACTTCCCGACGTAGTAACATTTATATTTTTCTGCAATAAACCTACTTTCACCATTTCTACAGTATTCACAATGTGTTCAAAAATGAAAACTTTAGCTACTTTACCAATATGCTTTCTTTATTTTCTATCATAACTACCCAACACATATAAATCAACCCTTTTGTTAACTTTTTTACTGTTATTAACTAGCAACCGTTAACAGACGATTTGATCCAAATGTTACGGTTTGGATATTTAAGTAACGTTGTAGTTACTACTTAATTGTCTATTAAAGTACTTATCAAGAAAAATTATTTATTCACGGGTGAATACGCTTCGCTGGATGTGGAGTTTCCATGTTAAGCTGCTTCACTACCGCAGAAATCTTCACATAACATAAAGGCGCATGGTTTTAACCTAGACCAATAGTTTGGATGATAATGGGTGTAGGTCGTATGGGAGAGTTGTACCACTCAACAATGAAGGTCAAAAAATGATATATTATAGAGTCAAAAGGGCGTCACTCGCCTTGGAATTAGATAACACTAAATTTTGAAATCTTAAACACGATCTAAAGTCCACATAAGACAGAAAGTTTACTCGTACAAAACACTCACATAAGTTACTCACAATTCGTTAGCTAACTCCATACACGCACACCGAGAACTGCAATATATACAGAAAGTATTTTACGTAAATAAAACTTACTTCATAATAATTAAGAACACTTAAATGATGATCCAATTTTATCAACCAGGTGTGTATCGGGAGGGTGAGATAATAGGGTGTTACATACTCAGAATAAAACTTGCGTAACACAACTTTGTAACATAATATTTGTAATCTCTTAATAAAGTAATTTATATCACAGTAAATCAATAACATCTAAAAACTATTATGTGTTTGTTGCTTAACATTTTACCACACTTAGAGGTTTTTAGTCGGAAAGAATGCGTCAACACCAAGCTGGAGGTATTAGACACCAGAATACTATGTTTGAGCTCATCATCAAATTAGGATTCAGAACTAACCGATCGGCCTCAAATCTGCAGAATTCCATTCGTAGAACACTATCACCAGGATGTAATGTGTGCGTGATTTGAATTTCATATGGACGGTGTTTGTGTTTTTTAAGTTCTCTCAATACTGCTTGCTTGGAGGTGTTTAACTGCAAAGCAATTTCTCTTAGAAGCAGTTTCAACTGAACTGTCAAAACTTTGTCCTGAGTTAATTTTGCCGTATGTTGATTGCTATTGTTTTCGAGGTACACTTGATATATTTTGACATGACTAGTTTATTTTGGCCGCATTGGAGTTGAAGCTCTATTCGCATCGAGCGCGCTCCGTGACGTCATTTGGCAATTTATCACGTGATAATTTAATTTGCAAATGAAACTGGTGTAACATGGCCAATTGTCAAGGACGTCATATTCGTTCTGCTCGCTCCATGGAGCTTCAACTAAACCGTGACCCATTACTTTATTGTGAAATAGGTAGGTATCTACTGATGCAAAATGTAGTAAATCTCCCACACAATTTTTTTGAAATTTTGGTATTAGAAAAACAAATTTTTGATCGAAAAGCATTCTTGTAATTTTTTTGTAAAGTTAATCATTTTTGAGTTATTTACAAATAACCGACTTTTTCATGTGGAAGTATTGATACAATTTGCATCGGTTTTTTAATTTGTCATTCATGAAGATATCAACTGATATCGAAATATATGTTTCTGTATCATAATAGTTTATTTTATTGACTTTAAACCAACAATTTTAAATATTAATATAAACCAGTCAAATAACAGGTTACATAGGTGTGTGTATATATATATATATATATATATATATATATATATATATATATATATATATATATATATATATATATATATATATATATATATATATATATATATATATATGGTGATTGGTCGAAACCATTCATTAGAAGTATTAGGAGTTCCAGCCCTGGCTGATTTCTGAAAGTTTGTATCTGGACTAAGAGATTCATATTCTATTTAAGGAAAATATTTTCATGATGACTACACTTCCGGTTATACCGGAAGTAGCCATCAACTTTGTTATTTTAAATGGAATCGCACCCTTTTTATGGAATGTTCGAATTGTACTCGCCATTTAAGTAGAAATTTTATCAATGTTCCCTATAGGTACTTAAATTTAATAGTTTTTGAGTTTAAATTTTTTTTCGAAAATTATTGGTTCAACACTATGACATTTGACAATGCCTACTGGCGCCATTTTTAGTACGAAGCAAGTAATATTGACGTTATGCATAGGGGTATCCTTAAGCTTTACGCTGATGCTTCCGGTACTGCCGAATTATCTACAGGGTGTTCAAAATGTGACTTCCATCTTTTGAAAATAAAAACCATCAAAACTTGACTTTTTCAAATACAATGTCCAATATTTTATTCCTTTAACGGATGCAGAATAAAATTCTGCATTGATTTGTATTAGCATTCCCTATACCTATCTTCAACAGTTTTTCAGTTATTCAGGTATTTCTAAAATCCCGTCCGAAATTTAGAAAAATTAATTCGATTTCTCCACGGCCGAAGCCTACTACAGATGCAGAAACCAATTACATTAATGTAGTTTATCAAAGAACTGTTAAATTTCGTCAACAAATAAGATGAGAATAAAAGTAATATGCAGATAATAACTATTAATATTATTGAAAGTAAGAAAAACAATTCAAAATTTTATAAATGTTCTATGTGGCCTCCATTTTGTTGAAGACAACCTAAAAGTCTTGACTGAACTTCTTTCGTCCGTTTCGACCGATCCACTGATCACCAAACATAGCGGTGAGCTCTTGATCAACGTCACGCGTTGAATGTGCAGGAGCTCCATCCATTTGATACCAGCAGTATTGTAAAATATTAAGAGGCAGATTTTCTAAAAATTCAGAGACATCCGTTCTCAGAATCTCCAAATATTTTATACTTGTCAAATTTTCATCATAAATTTGAAAAGAGACACGACCATTCATTACAAGACAAAACACGTTAAAACTAAATTTGTTTTGAAAATTTGATTCTCGCTTGAAATGTGGGTTTTCCGACACCCAATAGTGCCAATTACGTCGATTAACAATTCCTTCTCTGGTAAATTTTGCTTCGTCCGTCCACATTATTTTACGTAAAAACAGCTGGTCTTCCTGAATTCTGATTAACATTTGCTCACCAAATTCCACTCGCTTGAAATTATCTCCTGGATGAAGTGCTTGAACCAAGGTAAACGAATAATCATGCATTTTATGCTTCTTTAAGATGTATTGTATGGAATAGTAAGACAGGCCCGAATCTTCTGCAGCAGATCGTATCGAGCCGTGGGGATAGTTATTAAAATATGCTAGGACATTAACTTCATTAGTTTCTTCGCCAGTAATAGGCTTTGATCGTGTTCTGGCAGCTTTCTCTGTTCCATACCGTAAAAAGTTTGACTCTATTCGCTTAAATTTGTGCTTGTTCATTGGTGTTAAATGAGGATATCGGTCATTAAACAAACGGCAAGTTCTGCTAATAATCTTATCACATTCTCCATGAATATAAAATAAGTTCAAAATATCCCTGTTTGAATACTTCCCATTTTCCATTTTGATAAACCGAACACAGAAACACAACAAAAGGTATTGACAGTTACTAACAACAAACTTAGCTGTGGTTTCCATGGCTATCCATGGAAAAATCGGGTAAATCGTTTTGAATTTCAGAAGAAATGAACAAATACCTCAATATGAGAAAAACTATCGAAGATAGGTATAGGGAATGCTAATACAAATCAATGCAGAATTTTATTCTGCATCCGTTAAAGGAAGAAAATATTGGGCATTGTATTTGAAAAAGTTAAGTTTTGATGGTTTTTATTTTCAAAAGATGGAAGTCACATTTTGAACACCCTGTAGATAATTCGGCAGTACCGGAAGCATCAGCGTAAAGCTTAAGGATACCCCTATGCATAACGTCAATATTACTTGCTTCGTACTAAAAATAGCGCCAGTAGGCATTGTCAAATGTCATAGTGTTGAACCAATAATTTTCGAAAAAAAATTTAAACTCAAAAACTATTAAATTTAAGTACCTATAGGGAACATTGATAAAATTTCTACTTAAATGGCGAGTACAATTCGAACATTCCATAAAAAGGGTGCGATTCCATTTAAAATAACAAAGTTGATGGCTACTTCCGGTATAACCGGAAGTGTAGTCATCATGAAAATATTTTCCTTAAATAGAATATGAATCACTTAGTCCAGATACAAACTTTCAGAAATCAGCCAGGGCTGGAACTCCTAATACTTCTAATGAATGGTTTCGACCAATCACCATATATATATATATATATATATATATATATATATATATATATATATATATATATATATATAGGGTTTTAATATTCCGGATTAAATATGGCGCCCAATAAAATAATGTTTTTCAATACGGCGGCGACAAACTGATGTCGAATACCATAAAATTATAAAATCCAGTTTTACTGATTACAGCAATATGACCACCTTTATCCTTAAGGGAAAGGGTCATAATCGCAAATTCAAAATAGCGTCCAGTAAAATAAAATGTTTTTCCACCATATGACCATTCCTTTTTCCAAAGAAGTTAGTCTATAAATAAAGATCCTTCATAGGGTGGACAAAATTGATTTTTCAAAATACGTGGCACAGGATCTAATTAATTATCGAGTTTAAACATAAATGTAATATCCATTAGTACAATTTGTGAACTACTTACCCGAATTCAACCATTTTTATTTTCAGAAAAGTTCTGGACCTCCTTCCACCATGTTTTATATCCTACGTTTTAGAAAATAAACTCTTTGACTTCCCGACAAATTTCGATGAAATCCGTTGAATTGTTAATATTAATTAGAAGAAAATTATTACTTATGGCCAACTTTGGGGACTTATATCTCGAAAACTGAACACTTTTTGCCTTTTGCCTTTGACTTCTACAGGACACCTGCAATGAATTTTTTGGCCTCCTGAAACGTAAAATTGACGTTACAATCTTGTGAACGTCAAGTGTAACTTCATTTTTACGCACTCTATTGTAAAAACAACTGTACAGTGCGGGAAAATGGTCAGTAAATTGTAAGCTTCCAGAAACAGGAAAAATATATGAAGTATAAAATAATAAAACATGTTTAAGGAAACTTTACTTTACTGTGATGACGATATTTGACTGTCAACGAAATTGAATTGAAAGTTGTCAAAATGCAGTCAGCTAAACCAACTATGAAAGTATGATGTTAACGCAATTAAATAGACGTCATTATTATGTTTATGTTTCATTTTCGCATTTGTTGTCGGCTTAAAAATTTAATATCTCGTGCGTTAAGGATACAGTGCTCCAGCTAATGGAAACTCATCCTGCGGGCTCGTTTCTTAAAAGAAGCTGTCGCACTGCAAAATCCAATATTAACGCACTCAAGTGTAAATAACTATATTATAACTAATACACGGTTAAGCTATTTTTATTACAGTTATGAACCTTTTACTTTGTGGTTCAAGATCTCATTTCGGCCATTAAAATGCGTTGTTCATAACAAAAAACGTCAATTGCAATAAAGGCTACAGAAAAATTAAATTGAAGCTTTGTTCTAATTTGAATATCATATACTTAATAATAATTGTTAACTCACCATATTTTAACTTGATTATTATTAATTGGACTATCAAATGCATACAAAATTACAATATTGGACTATTCTATCAAATAAACAGGTTATTTGCAACAAACGTTACAATTTTCTAGTAGACACGTAACGCTTATGCATCTTTTATTGCATTGTTGTATAGAAAAGACACCATATGGTCAGATCGGAATTTAATCTTGGTTCAATGGCACATATATCCATAAACTGAACGTAGACTAACTAATCACAGAAATTACTTTTGGGCGGTACATTAAAATCCAAGGATAAAGATGTGTAACTAGGAAAATCCAGTATTATCGTTATGATTGTTATGGAAGTATACAATTACTCATTGTTTGGAAATTATTTTCTTTGTGAGTTGAATATAAACAAAGAAATTAACAGTTTACACCTGCAACATTGTTTATTACCATAATGAGTAGGTACGTTATCAATTCAAGCTTTATTTAAAAATTAGTAAAATAAACAATGGGATTATACGGTATATCGGCTCAAGTTGAATTAAATTGTTTGCAGTGCCACTATTTTGGTTTCCTGCTGTACTGGACGGGTTACTATTACCATTGTATATTCCTATAGTGCTACTACTAAAAGAGGCATTATTTATTTAACCAAATTGAATATGTGTTCTCTTACAGCATCGCGTTGGAAAGATAGGTATATCTATCTGCCCGCATCTCTTTTCACTGTTAGTGAATGTCTCTAAGAAGAACTTACGCGGCGCCTTCGGTATTTTTTTATGGTATTGTCACACCTCCCGCGCTTCCAGTGCTTTATTGCAGTAGAAACCCGTGAGACCTAGCTGAGTTGGACGATGATATCTTAATCCTAATCCGAACACCGCGCTATGATCAATTTTCATTTTGAATAAGTTACAGCTTTTAATTATTTCACCCACCGTTCTTTTTTTTACACTTAGATCACAGATTATACTATATAGAGAAAGCGTTCGGCAAAAAAAATACGCCAGGTTCTCGACTCTTAGCAAAGCATGTGCATTTGTAACAAAAGTTCAGCGAGTCAATGCGCGTGCTCCAAATTGACTATTTGGTTCTTTTTATCTTTTATGTACCTTAAATGCTCAGTCTTGACGAGACTGTTATAGATTTTCTCCAAGACTGTTTTACTACCTCCTCGAATAACATGAATCAGTGCGATTCCTTGGTTGTCAGTGTGGCGTTTTATAATGAAACTACAAAATTGTTCAACTAATTAAGCTAATTAACCGTGTCATAAATTAATAAAGTACTCGAGACCGCCTGTTAAATAAAAAATTCTAAATATTAGACCCATATGCACCCTGCCAGTTACTGAATGGCGTATGGAGTTTTCAACGCCAACTGGTAAAGTTTCTGTTAAGACATTAGAACAAACATAAATAATTAAGGTATCGACTGCTTAATATATCTGGCAGTTAAAATAATTTTGAAACACCATTGATATGAAGATAAAAGTTATTTTCATTGTTATACAGAACAATGTACACCACTAAGATAAAACCATATGCCAAAGAAATGAACTATAATTGCTGGGAGAACTTTATTAAATTTAATTATCAATAAGTCAAATAGAACGTGTACTATCCGTAATGAACATTTCACTTCACATCAAAATTTGTAATACAGTGGGAATAATTTTTTCAGACTACTGCTTACTCGAAAAACAGATAGAACTATGTGGTGTTTTAAAACTGGAGCGAACTGTGATATATTTTGCAACCTTCCCCTGCTACGAGTATTGCTTTAAACGGTCCTCCTGTTCAAACATTGCTCTTTCAATAACTGAAATTATCTTGATGGGTATGGAGTTATACATTCCCAAAAAACAATCGCGTAGCTCGTACCCGTTGCCAACGATGCTTAATATGCATTAATATGCATTATCGCAAAAGCATGAACTTATACCAAATGGAAATCAAATAAATCTGTAGTAAATCACGCGGACTATATTACCGCAAGGAATAGTTGCAAAAGTGCCAAGGCCAAAAAGATGTATGAAGAACGTAAATGCAAATAAATAGTCTCATGTCCTTTGGGTAGTCGTAAATTTTGGTCATTAGCTAATACCATCAGTAAAAACAGTACATCTTCATTTCCTCACTTGACGTCTCGTGATGGCGCTTTAGTAGCTGATCCTGCCGACAAATCCAACTGCTTTGTCGATTACTTTGCGTCAAATTCATGCCTCAATGATTCTGGTAAAATTGTGCCGTCACCAAAATCTACCCCATACGCTATGAAACCAACTCACTTTCGATACAAGCTCCTAGAATCAATTATCAATAAACTTGATTCAAACAAGGCGACCGGCCCTGGCGGTATTCCAGCTATTGTCCTCAACAACTAACCCGATCCATTGCTTTGCACACGATAGCACTCTACAGTGTAGTTCTTCTCAATTTTCCCATAACAATAAGTCTAGTTAAGACGTTAAAGTAAAAATGGCAGCCTCAATCAACAGTCACCTAGAACGTATCCTTGA
This sequence comes from Vesta saturnalis, assembly GCA_036346205.1. Lineage (NCBI taxonomy): Eukaryota > Metazoa > Arthropoda > Insecta > Coleoptera > Lampyridae > Vesta > Vesta saturnalis. The sequence goes on along the minus strand of JARFJB010001603.1, from coordinate 2,458,663 downwards.
AAGGGGAAGGAGTAATTCACTGACGTTCAACGCCGATAAAACCCAGTGTTGCCTTGTGTCCGCCAAGAATCATTTCCTGCTGTAAATATGAATGGCCTAGATCTCAAGTTTTCAAAAGCTATTTCTATGTTAGGAATGTCCGTATCATCGAACCTTTTGCCAGCCAGTTCTTTCCTTGTTATATCGCTAGTGTGCCTCCGAAATACGCTCCTTAATATGTTCTCAGGTAGCGGTTCATAAACATTTCTCGGCAGCCTAACAATATTCTTAATCCCTCCCAGTGTTCCTGAGTGATTTAGCACGATAGGCAAATCTTAACCTGTTCCGGAATGTTATTAGTAAAAAAAAGTAAAAGTAGAAATGGTAATAATGGTAGTAATGGGTTTTAAGAGAATCAAATGCTGTATCGGCAGATACTGTAGATTCTCATTTTCCGGAACCAGAATAATAAAAAAAATTTAATTGAAGGAGTATAATATGTATAACAAAACATAGATACAAACATAATGTAAATTGAGACAAATTAACAAATTATAACAAATGTTCAAACAAAACACCATTTATTGCTAAACAATTACCCAATCCGTGTAAAATTGCCGTATAACGTTCGCTAACTAAAAATGCCACATTTTCTCACACTCGGCTTTTCGATATTCTATATTTTGAAATCTTCGTCCCTAGTGGTGTTCCCTTATTCGACGCAGCACAGCGAATTCAATGGTAATTTTTTTATTTTCAATTATTAGGTCTCCTAATTATTTTAGGGTAAAAGTATAAATACGAATTTTGTAATTATGTAAAAAAAACACAGCGTGCACATTTTATTATCCATTATTCGTATTTGACATTTATTAAATGTATACTTACTTAATAAATTGCTTAAAACGTATTCAACTAAAGAGAAAATAGAAATGCTAAAATTGTTTTATGCTGGAAATAGTGACCACCAAGTGAGTGCTTTATTTAACGTAAAATATCAAAATCGGCCAATTCCAAATAGTGCAACTGTCGATAGAACCGTACGAAAGTTTCATAGAACAGCTACAGTATTAAATAACTGCAAGTGCAATAATGAAGTTCAAAATGTACGCCAACGTCAGGAATATGACAATACGTTCAATGTTTTGGGTGCAGTAGCGGAAAATCCGCAAAATACTTGGGCTTGCATCACACTCGGGTGCTACGAATTTAAAAAAAGCGAAGTTTCGCTCCTGTAAATAACAATGGTATCAAGAGTTGAGTGAGCATGGCTTGGAGAGAAGGAATGAAGTTTGCTTGCGAATAATGGGTAAATGTAACCAAGATAAGTACTTTTTGAATAATGTTTTGTTTACTGATGAATGCACATTCATACTTCATAATGAATGAAACGTGCAAAATTTCAGAAAATGGGCTACTGCAAATCCACATAATATTTTACAAACCAAAATTTTATGTTTGGACAGGAATGTTGTGTCATCACATTATTGGGCCATTTTTCTTACAAGAAAACCTGACAGAAGAGCGTTTCTTGCAGTTATTGCAAGAGGACCGGCTGTGGCTCAAGTTGCTAGATACCATAAAGAGATTTGGTTCCAGATGGCTGGATGCCCCACACATAACAGTCGTGGTGTGTGCCAATGTTTAAATTCCAGTTTTTCCAATAACGTCATTGGACCTAATTATACAAAGGACTGGTCTGAAAGATCCCCCGATCTTTCGCGCAATGATTTTTCTTTGGGGACATTTAAACTTTGTCATGTCCTCGGGACGAAGATTTAAAAACATAGAAGATCGAAAAGAGTGTACCCGAGTCGAGTGTGAGAAAATATCGCATTTTCAGTTAGCCAACGTCGGACGGCAATTTTACGACAGATTGGATTATTGGTTAGGCGTAAATGGTGCTTAATTTGTTAATTTTTCTGAATTTGCATTATGTTTGTATGTATGTTTTGTTATCGTGTTATACATATTAAATTCTCTTTCAATTTAATTTCTTTGATTATTCTGGTTCGGGGAAATTGTAACGATAGTATCCGCCAACGCAGCATTCTATTCTCTTAAAACCCATTATTAGCTTAACCATCTCAGCATTTCTCCTTCGCATATATACCGATACAGGGTATGGTGTCGCCTCCGGTATGTGGAAGAGGCAACCTGACCTCCGGGTGATCCCCTACAATTAGGGTGAAACAAAAAGTATATACGTACTGAGGAGAATCATAGGAATACAGATTTCTTGAGAGAGGAAAAGATTTTTGTATTTTTGTGAATCATGTATGGAGGTACAAGCAGGGTATGCTGTCACCTCAAAAAGTTGTATATAATCACATACTGGGGTGACGCAGTCGCCTCCAACAGTGTTGCAGTCTCTTCCGAGGTGATAACGACGCTTCTGTATATTTTTCGGTATGTATGCTATATTTTAATTAAAATACGTGAATATCATTAACTGCGTTTTATGGAATACTTGCTCACGAAGTTGTTTAATTTATATAAAAAAAATTCCAGTAAGTGATTGGAAAATATTAATATGAGACGGAAATGCAATAAAAAGGTTTAATGACAGAAGTATGCATTACTATGATAAGTGCCTCACTTATATGATAAGTGAGGCTATTATGTGAATGTGTAAGTTTAACTTTCACGGTTTTTAGTCATGATTAAAAATACTTTTCTTGTTAAAGTGGTTTATTTGCTGGTATATTTTTTACTGTTCTTAAACGTTTCGATAGCAATTTTAATTATTAGTTTACATCTATTGTCATACGGGCGTATAGCAGCGTCCGTTGAACCTTAAAAGCTGCTTTTTTTATGATTGTGGACCTGAACAGGCTAAATTTGGCCTATCGTGCTAAAGCACTCAGGAACACTTAGGAGGATGGATAGAGGGATAATGAATTGCCAATAGATGCCTATGAACAGCTACCTTAAATTTTCTCATATCATAAGTGAGAGGAAAACAGGAACTAGGGAGATCATTCCAGAGTTTAGAAGCCGTGTAGAAAAATGTGGATTGCGCCCGTTTGGTACGACAAGTGGAGATTTGTACTACATACTGATGATGTGAATGAGCGAACCGAGTGTTTCTCGCAAAGATAGCCTGATATGGTATCAAAGAATATAATTCAGCAGCACAATAGCCGTTGTAATAACGATAATACAAAGAAAGAACTGAAACCATCTTTCTCTGCTTAAGAGACTGTATGTGAGAAGTTAAGGATGGGTCATTTATAAGCCTAATCGCTCTCTTTTGAATACGATCAACGATATCGAGAGCGTATTGGGGATCACTAACCCAGAGGTGAGAATTATATTCCAGATGAGGCCGAATTTGGGCCTTATAAAGCAGAAGGAGTTGTCGAGGGGCAAAGTACTGCTTAGATCTGTACAAAAAGGTTATTTTACGAGCAGCTGTTTTGGTAGCTGACAGAAGATGGTCAATCCATGAGAGATTTGAAGATACAGTCATACCCAACTGAGTAATAGAGTCTGAAAACTTAAGAACTGATCAATCTTTTTTGGCGGACACAAGGCAACATTGAGTTTTGTTAGCATTAAATTTAACTAGATTATTGCTTCCCCATTCGAGAATACGTTGAATGTCTTTGTTGATTGAATTTGCCATTTCAGCTTTAATTTCTTGATTTGACATAGAAGGTGGATTATCACTATGAGTAGAATGAGATGAACTACAGTGAAGAGTGCTATCGGCAATAAAGCAATGGATGTGGTTAGTGGTTGAAGAACACAGAAAAAGTGTAGGCGCTATAACGGATACCTGTGGTACGCCCACGTTAATGCTAACTTCTTTTGAAAAAAAGTCATCAACTACGACACGCATTCGTCTTTTATCAAGGAAACTAGAAACCCAGTTGATGAACGTATAATTTAACCCAAACGAGGTGAGTTTGGCAAGTAAACACTTATGCCAAACTTGGTCAAATGCCTTTGAGATATCTAAAGCGACTACAACTGTTTCACCGGACTGCTCTACAGTATTGTTCCAAACTTGTGTCACATATGAAAGAAGATCGCCTGTTGAACGACTTTGCCTAAACCCATATTGGTGGTCACTAAGGAGTTTGTCACTTTCAAGGAACGTGAGCAGTTGCTGATTGATGGCTTTTTCCATGATTTTAGACAAAATAGAAGTGATGGCAATTGGTCGGTAGTTTGAGGGATCGATCTTATCGCCTTTTTTGGGATTAGGTTGAACATTTGCTAACTTCTATGAAGGGAATTCCCCAGAAGACATAGAGATCGTGTAGAGCTTAGATAGGACTGGTACTAGTTCAGGGGAACATTTCTGTAAGACAATAGCTGGGAAACCGTGTGGACCAGTCGCCTTATTGAGATCAAGCCTACTGATGATCGATTCCAAGAGCTTGTACCGAAAATGAATTGGTTTCATAGCGTATGAAGAAGAGTTGACTAGGGGCACATATTTTCCAGAATCATTGAGACACGAGTTTGATGCAAACAAATCCACAAAAATATTTGCTTTGTCTACAGAATCAGCAACTACCGATCCGTCAATAGATGTCAGGAAAGAAATGAAGATGTTCCAAAGTTTTTACTAATGGCTTTAGCTAAAGACCAAAATTTACGACTGCCTAAAGGAGATGTAGCTAGTTCATTGCATTTTCGTTGTTCGAACAACTTTTTAGTTTTAGTGTTGCAGATATTTCTAGCACCAACGTATTCTACATGACTGTCGACCGATTTATTAAATTTTTATTTAATGTAATATTTATTTTTTAAAGATATTGCATCAGCACTTAGATTTCTATTTAGTGTAATATTTATTTTTTAAAGATATTGCATCAGCACAAGCCTTATTGAACCAGGGTTGGGAACGTGAATGACCTATTATTGCTTTTTGGGAATGTATAACTCCATTCCCATTTCGTTTTGTATAATGATAAGGATCTTCTAGTGTTTTACCGAGATAATGAGCCTTTGGTAACACGATTTGCTTAGCAGTACGGAGGTAATGGGTTCGATTTCTATTACCGTCTACCCTGTGTGAGGTTCTTTCAGGAGGTATTCCTCTTACACATACAGCGGCATGATCACTCCGTATATGCACATCATATTGGGCTATTTGGGCAAATGCCGTGGTAGTACCTTCCCCCTCAAAACGCTAACTACGTTCCTTCCTTTCCCATTCTGACCGCGCCTATCCTTAGTCCCACCATGCATACATACTTAGTGTACGTATGTATGTTGGGAATTCATCAATGTGGCTAAAGGTCCTTGGAGAGTTCAAGCAGCACGTTCTCCGTTTTGGAAAAAGAATTAAACACGTGTTTTAGTCGGTCTTTGGCACCAAAATGCGCCACTGTTCATATATATGACAAAAGATTTAAGGAGAAATCGTGTTAACAACCTCAACCATAAATCTGGAATGTGCATATTTGCATAATTCATCTATTAACGATTTAGATATAATCAGAAACTGCTCTTAACCGACAAAAATTGCTAAATTGCTCGAGTCATGTAATTTTGACCACGGAATTAGGATATGCTGCCCATTTTGCGCTTACCCTCACCACACTCCTCAACATGTAAAAATTCACGTGACATCGCTTTCAACTGATTTTTACCCTGGAGTGCAATTCTAATGTGTGTTGGTTACTTGCTAGCATCTTTACTGTTAAGTAGCACAAAAGATTCCGGATGCGAAGAAAACTTTACGATTGCTTCTATAATTCTGCTTAGAAACATCGTATCATTTTTCTTACTTTAGAACATGTGGTACTTAGACCTCTAAGGCATTAATTACCTCTACATAGTTTTTATCGAAGAAATAAATTTTGCCAGGACCGCAACGATATTGGTGCATAAATACAAATTTTCGGTAACACAGCCTAAACTTTGAAAAACACCCATAGGGCACAAAATTTAGCTTTTGGTAATGAGAAAGAGCTAAATGGATCCACTCAATGTAGTGGGTCCATTTTGCCGCGAATTAAAAAAAAATAGTGTATAAATAATGACTTCGGCCACTATTCAGTTCAAATTTTGACAAACATTCTCAAAATTTTGCTCTTGGTCATCGTGTGGCTCTATTTTGCAGACACCTGAACAAAATTGGCTTGTAAATATTTCCACAGATTAGAAAGTTGTTTTTTGGAATTTTGTTGGAGTTTTACGGAAAACGAAATCTTTCAAGAAAAATAGTGTTCAATAAAAGTTTCTTATTTCGTTCTTCTTTACAACTTATTCTAATAAAGTTTTGTCGTATCTCGTAAGGTTGCCAGGGTACTAAACATTGCATTTCAATTCCATCAGAAGTTGTAGCGGTAACAAAATTATCGACGGACGACCGAGCAGGTAAGAAATTTAGTAACGAAAATAATAAGCTTCCGCTACAGCGCTTGCTTAATAGGTGAAGTCATACATAAATCATTAAAAAATCCTAACATTGTACGGGATTTATTACTTTTGACCTCGGGTATGTATTCAGTAATACTACAATTATGTACTAAATAAGAACCAAATCAGTGAACGTACCTCGAAAATTGGTGTACTCATATGTAATGTATCAAACGGTTGAAATCGCAATCCAAATATTATGAAACCCTAATGTCATTGCTATTTAATAACCTATGAGTAATGAATAATAAGACGTGATTCAATTTGGCGACGGTGTGGGACGTCACAATCACGCGTAGAGTAATATACGGTCGTCACACACCTTACAACTGTACATAAAATATACAGTTCTGGTCGTCATATTGCAGTTTTCCGGATGCCGTCATATTGAATACTGACTTTTCATAAAAAATGAGGTAGTATTTTTCATCAAAAGTCAGGTCTGAACTTCATTATCTTGCAATATACGCGGTGTATATTCACCTATATATACTGCTTTTGGTGGACGTCCGATGCTTGTTACATGTATGGCCGTCCGATTGATATCAGGATGTAAATATACACACGTTTATTTATTAGAATGATGTTATTTATTGAAAACATTAAACATGTTATAATACAAAAATTTTGACGTTAACGGCCTTCCTACCGCGAACATGCGATCAGATCAAAAAATCTACCAGAGATTTAGAATCAGCAAATAATTTCCTATAAGATGACACCGCTTCGAGCTTTTTAAACCTTGTGGCATCGTGCAACGCGCAGACACACAGACAGACAGACACAGATATCCAGACGAATTAATTAACCAATTTTTTGAAGTTTGTTGAAAATCAGTCGACGTCAAGCAACAATGACAAATAATTCAGATGTGCATGTTGTTTGTTTATATGATTCCAAAGCATCACCGATTTTTAATAAAATGTAATTTTTTATTTTGCCAATTTTTACGGCTTAGAAAAACGCTGCGTCCTACAGTGCATCACCCTGTATATCTATTCATTTTAATTCCTTTAAAGGTGGTTTATTTAAATCGATCAATAAACGAAAATTTATTTATGTAAATGGTTAAATTATTCTGGTACTTAAGCACATTAACCAATTATAAAACTATCTGGATCTAGACGACAGTTTAATTAATATTAATCACTAAAATAACTTAACTCCTTTATCGTAATAATTCTTATCTTTGGCAATGTAATAAAACTAGTTTATCTTGGGGTTTCCCCTGCTTACTTAGCATGGTCTGCATATAAATATACCCGACTGTGCTCCGTTTATTTTTATTGTTTAATCTACAATGAAGTGGATATTGTGTTTTATTCTCGCATTCGGACTTGAGGTAACTAGTTTTCTTTTATTATTTAATGAAAAATGACGAAACATTATAGGTACAATCAAAATCCTTGTACCATGCTACCTTAGGGCCCGAAATGGAGTGTCTTGACGAATTTCATCTCGATAAATCCCAGGTGCACATTTATGTTCACACAGTTACTGAAGGTGAAGTGGATGAAAAAGTTGGGGGATTCTTAGCATGTGTTTGGAAAAAACGACAAATCATGAAGGCAGATGGCGAAATTAGTGGCGAAAACATTTATAGATATTTTGAAGACATTTATCACAAAAAAGGTTTGTCAGACAGTAATAAACAAGAAATGCGGGATGCCCTTCAAGTATGCGCAAGTGTTTCTGCTGATAAGGAATATATTTTGGCAGATAAAATAAAGAATTGTATGATTCAAACTGTTCACAAATTGCCATTTTTAGCCCCATCGTTACCACATAATAAACGTAATTAACTAATTTATTCTCGTAATATGTAATATTAAATAATTAATGAAACAATACGTAAATAAAAATTTTATGAATTTACTATTTTTATTACAAATGTTCCTATCGTAAATATACAAATTCCGTAAATTTAACAAGTTGTACTTAATTGTTGTACATATTGTGTAAAATCCAATTTCTATTTCCAATTTCAATTATATTATTTGCTGCTCCAACAAAATTACTGGGGATTAGACATTTAAGTGTGAAACATTTATACACAATGTGAGTACAATCGATATTTAAGCTTGTATATTATCCAGGACAAAATAAAATCATGCTACACCCCGTTTACTCCTTATACTGAAGCTCTACTACCACCAAAAATACTAAATTTCCATTCAACTGCTTTTCATGTTTTTAAGTCATTGCTGCCTGAAATAAATCACATTTAGTCCACTTACTCCTAATTCTGTAGTTCCGCCACCAAAAAAAATTACGTATGTCAAATATGAACACAAATTCCTTCAGGATTATTTGGGTTATTGCAACCGGAAGAAAATCCATTTATCTCTATTACTCCTCACCCATCACATCCTTCGTCATCAAAACTGAGGTTTAGAAATTTATGTAACAAATAATTGTATGAACTTAGGGATGCTCAAAATGATTTCAGGGCAATTTGGAATTTTTTGACCGATTACAATAACTTTTCCTTTAGGTGGGAAATGTAAAAATAATGTGTTGAACTTATCAATAAATATTTTGAAGGTTCAACAGCACACGCTAAGTAATAATTGTTTTACTTATTCAAAGTTTGTAAACTTTTATTAGTTATACACAATTTACGTTAATTAATATTAAATATTAATTTCTGATTAACTTTAATGATGCAATTTTTAATATTACTGCTAATTGTGACTCTTTTTCAGCTTCTATATTTTCACAAGACTTAACTTCTTTTTCTAGAATTTCTTTATTTTTATCGCCAAGTCCAATTCTCCGATAAATATCGTGGAAATATCGAACAATATTTTTTGAACTAATGCTACCATCAACTTCAATTATTTTTCTTTTCTTCCAAACACAGACATAATAAGGTCCTACCTTTTCATAATCATCTTCATCTGTTAATCGATGAATATAACCACGAACATCTTCCAGTTTAAGATTATTTTCAGTCAAACAACTCAGTTCGGGTTCTAGCGTAGAATGGATAAATCTTGCTTGTAACTGTTTATGAATTAAAGAATTATATTAAAAATTAAAAATAATGTACTGACTTACTCTAAATGTACAAACTATTAGGAGACAAAGAATGACCTTCATCATTTTGTTTAAAACAATCTGTTTGTGAAAGTTCTGCAATATGTACTATTTACAACATATAAGACATTGCTATTGTAATATTTATACCCACTAAAAGTCATACAAGTGATAACCTATTCAATGCCGTCATATACTTCTTTATGGTTCAATTATTAGCACACTGTAATCAGTATTTACCAAGTACGAATACCGATAATAAAAAATATTTTTGGGAATACGAAATAACAATATCTATAATTTATTTCAATGGCTTGAAATTATTGATATTTTTTTAAACCAATCTAATAAGCAGAATATAAAAAACCACATATTTTATGAGCAGCTTTGGTAAGCTAATGTATTTTACAAATGTTTGTGTCTGCATAAAGTACGTATGTTTTCGTGTGTTTGGGTTTATGAGTTTTGTGTTTGTGTATTCGTATGTTCATATGTTCGTGTGTTCTTGTGTTCGTGTGTTCGTGAGTGTGTGTTCGTGTATTTGTGCGCACGCGTGTGTGTGCGTGCGTGCGTTGTGCGTGCGTGCGCGTGTGTGCGCGCATGTACGTGTGTGTGCGTGTGCGTGCGTGTGTGTGTGTCTGTGTGTTTTGGTGTTTGTGTGTTTGTGAGTTTGTGTGTATGTCTATTTAACTTTTGCTTAATGAAACCAAGTTCGTGTTTGAAGTTTTTTAGACCAACCAATTGCGGCACCTAAATGAAGTCTGTGGTTTAAGTTTCATCCCGTGTCCGGAGACTGAACTACTTCATCTTAATTATTATTTATTCCACTGATGGTTTTAAGCAAAACTGAAATGTCTGAATCTATTTAAATAACTTGGATACCTTTTTTGTATTCATTACCAAAAGTATAAAATAATAAAATATAACTACAAAAACGTCTCAACAATTTATATAATTATATACAATCATACATAGTTACACACATTTTTGCAGAAGGAACTTATTGAATGGGCAAAGGAAGTTGTTTAAAATAGTTTAGTGCAATATGGATGTAATAAAGGAATTGATTCACCTACGTCAGGTTTAGATTTAATGACAGTAGTAGAAACTCGAACAGCTGATTGGTTGGAAACGATGCCCATTTTGGTGAAGTTTACTGTAATTGACTTTCTTAAATTTCACTAAACATATATAGTAAGTACTTACAGAAAGAACCATTTCCTTGTTGCAATAAAGACTTGAAAATGTATTAATAGAAAAATTGCTAAAACCAAGGGAACCTGAAATACTGAACGCTAATAGGAATAGTTACTAAAACATTATTTTAGTATTACATGTTACGTGTTTAATTGGAAAACGTTTCTTTTTGATAAAATTCGTCATTTTGTCAAATTTACTTACTAAAAATTGCAATTTATTCTTAGGTTGAATGCTTCCAATTCACTATTACGCAAATTTTTACGCATCTCTAATTCAGCGACATCTCTGAGATTTCGGATTATTTAATATAAAGCAGTTAGAAAAAACCTGGGATCTTTTAGGGTCAAATAATAAATATACATATAATAAATATATATTTTCTACACAATTTTAACTTTTGGCAACAATGATTTAAGTACAAATTTTCTCAAGTTTGTAAAATTGATTTTTAAGGTGTTGGCGAACTTTTCTTCCTTCCTTTTAAGAACGCCATTGATGGTGGATGTTGAGTTTCTAGAGAATTTTTCGTTTCTGGTTCTGGATGCTGAAGCATCATTTTTTTGGAAAATTCTCACTTAAAGTAATACTTTGTTAAGTAAAAGTATTACTAACGCTTTAAAAGGCAGATATAATTGAAATTATTCATTCGTCCACATCTCTGGTAGGTGGCACATGTTTTGATAACCTCATGGTAATTAAAATTGTTTTCAGGCTTTCGAATGTAAAAGCGTTCAATACTAATTCTTCATATATAAAAACACTTCAATCGAAATTACGTTGATTGTCCACTATCGGCTAGTTTGTCACCTGTAAGAGGTATGAACGGTCATAATTAATTAAACATCGTACTTATATTTACCTTCTTTTAGCATCTCCGTACTACCTTCTTTTAGCATCTCTGTACTACCTATGTAAGGGCATCTCAGTACTACCTACGTAGGAGCATCTTCATACTACCTACATTTCTAACGGCATTCCTTCTTAAACTTTCTGCTCACTGTTACGTTACATCCAAAGTATATGATTATCGCTGAAAGGCATAAGAGCCTTGCTGACATCCATGAGCATATATGCTAAGGATGCTAGATCATTGGAATAGTACCCGAAATTTGCAAGATCGAATAAGTAATAGTTTCAACAATAAAGGTCAGGTCTCTTTTTTTTTTCTTTATCACCTGGTTACACGATTGTGTTTCTAAATTTCAAATACACCTGGAAGGTTCTTAGTGAATTTCTACAACGAAAATAAATGTACGGATATTAATTTTGTAATCAAATAATTGACACTTATTACTTCTTACTTAAGTTTATGTATTTAAGGTGCTTCCAGCAGTTCACTTCCACAAAATTCTTTTATCTAAAACGGTATATATATATATATATATATTCACTAATTCAGTTTGAATATTTTTGCACTCAATCAAAAATAAAACTAGAAAGATGGCGGGAGGTTCGGACGTACATGAAGTGATCTCTACTAAAATTTGTAAAAAAATGTGGTAAAAATCCTCAAATTTACTTAAAGTGTATTAAATGCAGTGCTGTGTATCATCCTGGTTGTGCGAAACACATTAAAAATATAAAAATAATTAATGATAAGCAGTTGGATTGCTGTGATAATATTAACAGTGTTCAACCTGAGCAAAATATTGTGCCTGTCAAATTTCTTGAAGTCGAAATTAAATTTCTAAAGAATTTAATTTTGGAAAAAGACAAAGTAATTCTAAATCAAGAAATTGCTATTAATTCTCTGCAAAATCAAATTATTCTTTTAAATAAAATACAAACATTGAATTGTTCTGATAAACGTGGAATTTCACATGATCTGACCTCTAAGTTATCATCAAATAAAATAAACAAACATGTAAGTAAACAGAATAATACACTTAATTCAATTGAATGTGGCCCATCTAATAATGCTACCAAATTGTTTCCAATTATTGATAATATCGACATTAATGACGCACCTGCGACTACTGCTACTCATTCTAGCATTGTTCAACAGTCAGAAAAAAGGAGTGACACATCTGCATCTAGCAATAAACGTAAATCAATTGCACGTATAATTGGTAATAATGATATGGATTCTTCTCTTGTAATATAAAAGCAGTAATACGTAGAGCACATTTGCATGTCTATAAGTTAGACCCAGATACTTCTGTAGATATGCTCCTGACATATCTCAAACCGATGTTTCCGGATATTGACTGTGAAAAACTTCAATCAAAACATCCCACTTATTATTCATCTTTTAGAGTGTCAGTTCAATATTCGAATCTAGGAAAGATTATGGACCCGTCTATCCGGCCAATCGGGAGTTGTGTAAATCGGTTTTTTTCCCGCGCACAAAAACACTAGTGAACAACTAACATCTAGGAAGTCTACAAAAACCAAAGTAAATTCTATATCTCATATTAGCAATGACCTTTTGGTTTTTTATATTAATATCAAAGTCTGAGGAATAAAATGAATGAACTTGATGCATTTCTCCAGGATGAGAATCTGGACATCGTTTGTATTAGTGAACATTGGTTTACTGACCCAGATATTGTTAATTTGCTTAAGCTTGGTGAATTGATTGTAAAATCCTATTACTGTAGGTCTACTTCTATCCATGGAGGTGACTTAATTTTTGTTAAATTAGAAATCTCAGCTAAACCATTAAAGTGCATTAATGACTTATCTATTGAACTTCAGTGTGAGATTTGTTGCATACAAATAAATGTCAACGTAATTATTGTATGTATTTATAGATCACCTTTGGGCAATTTTAATACCTTCTATTGTCAAATGGAAATGTTGCTTGATAGATTAGTGCAGTATCATGTTATTTTGGTGGGGGATTTTAATGTTCGTTTTGGTATTGACACACAATCGCAGATTTTATGTGATCTTTTAAATGCTAATGGTTATATTCAAACGGTTTTCACTCCAACAAGGCATGAAAACTGTTTGGATAATATTTTTATAATTTTTTCCATAAATGATTATTAAGTCATCTGGTAATTATATTAAAGCTATGTGGTCCATAATTAACTCACATAGAAGTGTGAACGTGAATTCGGTTTCAATTTTATTGGCTAATGACTTTAACACTTCTTTTACAGGCGTCACAAAGAACAACTCAGCGAGCTCATCTACTGGTAATAATGACCAGCCTAACTCTAGTAACGTCAGCATTTTTAATGCGCCTGGTTTTCAATTTAAAGGTGTATCTTAAATTCAAGTTCGAGAGGCCATAAAAAGCTTGAAATGCAATAATTCTAGAGATATATTTGGGCTTAATATAAAATTGATCAAACGTAGTGTGAGTTTATTTATCAAACCGCTAACCACACTAGTTAATATTATTATTAAATCTGGAATTTTTCCAGATAGTCTCAAGGTGGCATTAGTCTTACCACTTTTTAAAAAAGGTGAAGACAGAAATAATGTCAATAATTTTCGTCCGATATCTATTTTGCCAGTATTCAGTAAACTAATTGAAAAAGTTTTGTATTTACAAATTTCCGAGTATTTTGAAAGTAATGATCTTTTTTTCAAACATCAATATGGTTTCCGAAAATGTGAAAGCACTTCTGATGCAATAACTAATTTTGTCAGTACCTCTTTAGATACTTTTGAAAAAGGTGAACTTACAATTGCTGCTTTTGTAGATCTTTGAAAGGCTTTTGATTGTATTTCTCATGAAATTTTGGTAACTAAACTAAAATCTATCTACACGTTTAACAGCCTCAGTGCTGAGTTAATTGGCTCATTTTTAAGAAACAGACATCAATGTGTGCTACATAACAATATCCTTTCTGATAAACTACCTGTTCATCATGGAGTACCGCAGGGTTCTATATTGGGACCCTTGTTATTTTTAATTTATATAAATGACATGCCTAGGTATCTTCCATCTAGCATTAACTGTATCTTGTATGCTGATGATGCAACGCTATTTTCAACTGGTTCTGATTTTAACCTTGTTAACAATAATGTTGCGAAAGGTATTGACATTGTCAAAAAGTGGTGTTGTTTTAACCAACTAATGCTCAATGATTCAAAAACGATAGTTATGCCTCTATCATTAAAAAAAGCTAGTACAGATTCTTCCTCCAAAGTACTATTCTTGGGTTGTGGTATAGACTGGCGTTTAAATTTTGATTATCATGTTAACTTAGTAACAAATAAATTAAATAAATATTTATTTTTACTAAGAAGCTTATAACAATACGTCCCTTGAAGTAATTAAAACAGCCTACTTTGCGCTAATACAAAGTACTCTACCTTATGCAGTATTGGTTTGGGGTCATAGTGCACCGTGCCGAAATGTTTTTCGATTGCAGCGTAAGGCAATCAGAATCATTGCTGGTCTTGAATATAGGGCTGACTGTCGCAACTCTTTTATTGGCTTAAAGATCTTAACTTTTCCATGCCTCTATATCCTCGAAGCTCTCTGTTTTGTTAAACGGAATCTCTCTCTGGCTGTTCATCAATCTGATATCCATCAGCATGATACAAGGCACAAAGATAATCTGAGAGTTAAATATTGCAGGCTGAAGAAATCTCAGAATAATGTGTGGTATCAGTCTCAAGCATTTCTTAATTTATTACCACTTGGTATAAGAGA
Source organism: Vesta saturnalis (assembly GCA_036346205.1). Classification (NCBI taxonomy): domain Eukaryota; kingdom Metazoa; phylum Arthropoda; class Insecta; order Coleoptera; family Lampyridae; genus Vesta; species Vesta saturnalis. The sequence goes on along the minus strand of JARFJB010001603.1, from coordinate 2,443,449 downwards.
ATTGCCGTTGGCGGCATTTAAAAGTAAAATCAAGAATTTTCTCGTAAACAATGCATTTGATTCATTTGATGAGTTTTCCATCAATTCTAAGTCAATTGAATGTTAGTTCGTTCGTAATTTTATTGTTTATATTTGTTTTTTTTTTTTTAGCTTATTATATGTATTGTAATATGTTTGAATATGTTTGTTTTACCCGGACGAGTGTAAGTGTACTTATGTACTCATGCTGCACAATAAATACTATTATTATTATTATTATTATTATTATTATTATTATTATTATTATTATTATTATTATTATTATTATTATTATTATTATTATTATTATTATTATTAATTCTAGCTTCTGTGGCTACATTCACCCAACGATTTAACTCCTGTTTTGATTGCAATATACCGGGTGTAACGTATCTGTATTACGTGAACTACTGCAAATGTTAAACATTTAATTTCATATGAATTTGTAATTTTTGTCTCATAATTTTTGTGTGTTATGTATATTACTTTTTCTTGTGGACAAGGTTGTTTGGGCCAATTTATTTCCTATACATTCCTTGATTACTTTATGTTTGTCACGATAGTTATTTACTGTGGACCGAACAAGCTTTCCAATTTACTGTATACTGTGTGAAGCGTAAGGTAAGCAAGCTCAATAATTAATTTTTTTTTATTTTTTTTTATCTTACTAAACATCCCAATAGGATTATGTGTTAAATTAGCCAATTCCGAATACGAACAGTAAGATCTTACAGCGGCCGGAAGAGGGCATATAATAATTTTACTTTTTTTTTCTCTTTCTAATTGAAATTCAAATTATAATTGCCATGGGCACAAGCTGACGCTCACTGCTTGCTATCGTGGGCTTTGGTGGAATGGTAATTTAATATATTTTTTTTATCCTTTTCTCAGGATATCAACAATAAAAATTACTTTATCGGGCGAATTGTTAATTCATTTCTACTTCTTTCTTCATTTTTATTTCTTTTTTTCTTGGTAAATCCTGTTTCAGGCCTTACGGGGTTTACTGTCCTCTCAACAGTTGTTGAGTATTTCCTCATTAAATCCTGTGGCGCCTACTCATATCCGGTTCCAATCTAACCACCTTACTACCATTTTAAGTTATACCTCCAAAACAACCACGCATCCGAGTGCTCTGCGGTCTTCCGACCGTACACCTGAGCTTAGTCGAGCCCATTCCTTTTTTTTATGCCATATGATGGTTAGACACGTGGCGCATAGTATTATAATAAAAAGTGACATAGCTGTGTTTTGGTATATACTCGTTACACTAAAGTAATTTTTCTATTAGAATTATCAATAGATACGATGATTACAATCTACATCAATTTTAACAACTGATAACCAATTATCGTGCCCTGAAAAACAAACTACTCCGCAAATTACAACTGCACCATAAGAACCATGTAAACAAACTTAGTGTACCTTTTGTGATTTACTGATGACGTCGAAACATTTTGCTAGGCATCTACGTCAACGACCTTAAGAGAGAATCATTGTTAAATTGATGATGGAAAGAGTAAGTATGTTTGTCAAAATTTATAATTAACGTTTGCCGACTTTTAATTATTTTAGGTTCTAAAAGTCGTTTTGAAATTGTGAATGTAGATTAGATTTTAAATCTTATATATTTATAGGAGAAAAAATAATACCAGAAATTAGAAATAAAGGTAATCTAATGTTGCAGGTTTTTTTAAAAAGACACACCACGACACAATAAAAAATGCCACGCTAGTTTAAAAATCTGAAGATATGGAACACGCACAGGTTGTACCGTTCTTTTTTTTTTTTGACGAAGACTATAAAACTTATTTAAAAAACGATTCACTGAGAAGACAAAAATTCCAGTTTTGTATTGTCTCTGAACATTACATAACATTTTGATGTTTTAGAATGGATGACATAGGAAAAGCAGTTGCATGTGTTCCCATTATTTTGGAATATGGTGCACGTATTTTACAAACGGCAAAAATTACTCAAAAAAGATTACCTATTGCGTGACATAAAATGCGAGAATACGCTAGTATTTTAATAAAAATTAAAGAAATTCTTCCAAAACCACCTGGAACAATTAAACAATTATTGGTAAGTTGATTTTCTTTGTATCAAAATAAAAATTACAGAAGCGACGCGCTATTAATTTTTGGTGTACAGTTTTTGTGACCCTTAACAGCTAGTCTTTCCATAAATGTTTTTTAATTGGTTGGTGACGTTTTTGTAATTTGTATTTTAGAAATGTGTTTTTAATGGTAATACAATCATTAGATGCAGTAAATTTTACAACTCTTTTCTTTAACTTTTCGCTATCTCATAAGGTACATAGTCTTCAATTTACAAAACAAACAAACTATAACCACGTACCACACAAAAATTAAAAAAAACACCGAACGCGTTTCAATAGCTAACCTATCATCATCAGCGGTCGACTTTACTCGCTTATACGTTTATAGAAGCCTATATATATATATATATATATATATATATATATATATATATATATATATATATATATATATGAAACACTGTTGTTTATCCGGGCGGTGTCTCGCGTCTGCTGGTGATGTTTCTGACTCCTGCCAGTACAAAAACGACGTTTCGGCAAAGTCTCATTTGCCATTTTCAAGTTTTCTCCTTCTCCAACTGATTTGTTCGGTTTCGTGTTACTCGAATCGAACTGAGGTCCTGCTGTCCTGTCTCCTGTTTATATTTGGTGTTGTGTACTTTCACTGCTTTCACTGTTTTCCCTGCTTTCACTTTCCTTCTTTAATTCCAGACTCCTTGGTATGATGTTGTTGTTTCTGCAGCGTTCCAGGAAAACCAGGTTGCAGAGTAGTCGGCTCCTCTTCGATCTTAGGGAAGGAAAGTGAAAGCAGGAAAATAGTGAAAGCAGTGAAAGTACCACCCAAATATAAACAGGAGACAGGACAGCAGGACCTCAGTTCGATCGAGTAACACGAGACAAATCAGTTGGAGAAGGAAAACTAAAATGGCAATGAGCTTTGACGAAACGTCGTTGTACTGATCAGAAACATCACCAGCAGACGCGAGACAACGCCCGGATAAACAACAGTGTTCATGCTACACTCGCGAAACCTAAAATCAACCATATACAACGTGTCCCAGATAACATTTCCAGCATGGGGATCTCGCTTATTATAAAAGATACAGATTTGGTTAAATTAGATGAATTACTCCTAAGGATAAGGATATATATATATATATATATATATATATATATATATATATATATATATATATATATATATATATATATATATATATATATATATATATATATATATATATATTAGTATAAGTAAATGCATAAACAATTTTAAAGGTGGATGACATGCTATTCATTTGAATATTTGCGTTAGGCATAATTTTTTAGACGTTCTTAAATCATAGTACATTGATTTCATTGTGGAAGCTATAGGCAGATTTTCAAGCACTAAAAGATCTTTCGGAGCTGCATCATTTGCGTTACATCAGGCAAAAACAGTAAAGGATTTGGTTGATATAGGAATATACCTAATTTGTACACCTTAATTGACCAGGAGACATTAGCTAACGATGACGTCATTTTAAAAGAATTAGAAACATTTGAAAGATTGGTTGAAGCAAATTGGGTAAGGGAGGTTGGTAGTCTAGCTGTGAAATATCTTAATCAAAAAAGAGATTACTCAAAAAACTACTTTCACTTACCCAAAGATATAATACTAAGAAAATATTGTTTGGAAAAAGGGATTAAAGGGATGCTGTCGCAAAAAGTAAACAAATAAAATGAAATACACCAGTCTGGTAACGGTTTTATTAATTTTACTGCACAACCGCAAACGTATGGGAGATCAAATTTAATGAATTGGCCGATGTCAATGCCAAAAATAACTCCATTCAAAACGATGAAATATTTAAGTCATTAAACGAGACAGAACAATTGTTAACAAAATTTTATAAATAAAATTCAACCTATTGGCAAAGGCTCTAAGGAAATCTCGATTTTAATTCCAAGGGATGTGCATGAGTTTGTTAAAACCTTGGTTGAAGAAAGAGAAACATAATTCCAATAAATACCTTTTGTGTAATGTAAATTTATACGAATAGATTAATCGGTGTTACATTCAACCTAAGTATTCCAAACAATGTGGTGCAACACGTACAAACAAATTGCGGAAATACATCGCAACTATGATGAAATTAATAGATTTGAGAAATAATGAAATTGGACCATTACCTACTTTTATTGGACACACAAACAAACTTATCGAAAATTTTATAGGTTCCCCAAGGATGTCAAGATGATTGCCAAAATATCAAACATTTTACTCAAACTTGAAAAAGGGGAACTGCTCGAGTGCAAGGATAAAAGGTTCGATCAAATAAATGTCAACATTGACGAAGACTTTTTCATTCTATGAAGAAGAAGATTCCAAAAGTAGAAAGCAATTTTCCGTAGTTACCAGTTCAAATGGTACATATCATTTCTTAAGGTTATCAGATTGTGTTATAACTGGTACCGTAACACAAAACCTTATTTAACATTTAGTACGGTACATTACTTTTATTTTAGCAAACCGCAAAGACCAAGATATTGCTTCAATTTCTTTTTTCTCCTCCCCCGAAGATAAAGATAAAAAAAGTTTGGATGAAAGAAAAGCACAAAGTTCAAACAAAAAATCGCGAAAGGCATGGTCAACAGAAGAAATTAATTCAATAAAATTAAACTTTGGAACAGTTAAGAAGTAAAATACAAAATTAAAAAAAAAAAGTAAGGATTAATGTTAGGTTTAATTATACTATTAACAAGTTTAAATAACAATTATGTTTAAAATTTTGTATCAAAATGTATTAATAATTATAATTAGTAATAAAGAGATTATTAGAATTAAAGTAGATAAAATTTTAATTATTATAATTATTTATACTATTATTATAGATCTTTTAATTGGAAGTTAAAAATAATGTTTATGCAATACAAATTTTTTTGCGTTGCTTTAATTACACATTACCGAGCATTTAATTTAATTCTGCAGAAATCTATTAACTCCATATACTTTTTACTTTTAGTCACAACAATTTATCAATCCGAAATGTATTTAACAAAATTTATTTTTACCCTAATTACTCCAATGGTATGTAGAGTCATAAAATAAGGAATCGTAAAATATGTCCGATGAAAGATTGTCCGTTAACAGAATTTTAGTAATGTTGTAAAGTTATTGACATATTGTATATTAAATTTGAATTAAATAAAAAAACCAATAAAGAAACAAGATTAAACTAGGTGAATAGTTGTGTATTGCAGGACTTTATTGCAAAATACTAAAAAATATGTGGGGTATTTTTATATCTTTGAAATATTCAGCTGTTTTACACACACACTCACACGCGCGCGCACGCACGTACCAACGGACGCACAGACGCTCAGGCGCACGCACACACGCACGCACGCACATATACCCACGCACGCACGCACGCGCGCATGCACGAAAGCAAAACGCGCGCACGCACGCACAACCACCCGCCCGCCCGCCCTCACGCGCGCCCGCACGCGCGCGCGCACGCACACTAACCACCCACCCACTCACACACGCTATTACGTTGTAATTTGTTTTTAGTAATTAATATTTCTGTCATAAGTAGTTATAGTTAGAATAGTAAGTTAATTAGATTTGTAGTAATGTAAATATAAATGTTGGTAAATATAAAAGAATTTTTGGTAAATAGTCACCATCTAGCGAGGAACGGAATAAATGTAGGCCACAGTAATTCTAATAGTTAAAGTAAAGGGACCTTTACAGTCTTCAAATTTGACAGAAAATGGCAGGTTTAAATTTTATCTTTATGATAAGAATTTTGAAAAATGTTATATTCATTCTTGTTATCTGCTGGTCGGCCATCTTAGCGTAAGAGCATAAAAGTATTAGAGAA